>BQNB010010206.1:26903-71889 GCA_026074375.1 Tanacetum coccineum
CCTTCATCGGCGAAAGCAACGGTTTTCTTAAGAGATGATTTGGTTTTTTGGTTTTTAGCCCAATCGAGCTTGAGTAAGACCTTGTCTTCCAAAAGCTGATAAGCCTGATTTGGTGTTTTATAGAGGAAAATACCTCCAGCTGCGGCATTCAGAACTTCTTAAGTTATTTCGTTTAGACCATGATAGAAGATTTTTATGATATTGCCTTTGGATAAATTGTGACCATGACAGTTTCAAAGCATTTCCTTCATACGTAGCCAAGCATCGGTTAGAGATTCGTTTTCATGTTGAGAAAAAGCTTGGATTTCTCCGAGGAGTCGATCGAAAAGAGCTGGTGGAAATAATCGGCTAATGAAAGCGGTTCAGAGTTCATCCCATGTTTCAATAGTTCCTTCGTTGAGTTCATCCAACCATGTTTTTGCTTCCCCAGTAAGGGATAGGGGAAACATAATTAGGCGGACGGCTTCATTTTCGGTATCTCTATATTTAAACATATCGCAGATTCAGAGGAATTCGTGAATATGTTTATGAGGATCGGTTTTCATTCTACCATCAAATTGGTTTCCCTTGACGAGAGTCAAGTGATTACCTTTGATAGCAAATTCGTTAGCTGTTTCAGGAATAGTGATTGCGAAACCGGGAGTCGGAGCGACAACACGGTCAGCAGCCTACATTGGTTCATCATCCATTGGAAAAAGATTTTCGAGAGTATTAAGAAAGTGACGGAAGTGGTTGATGTTGAGAATTGGCGGATAAACAATTCTCGGTTTTTTAGGTGGATTATTTCTTTGATCAAATGTAACTTTTTTGTTTCGTCAACGACGTCTTCGATTCAGAGTACGTTTAGGTTCAGTTAATGGTTCAACAAGTTCAGAATTGGAGGCACGTGTATGCATCCAAAAAAATTGTTTGGGGTCAGTTTGCCAAAAAACTGTACGGGGATTTTTGAAAATAAGGGGAAGTTAAAGTAATTTTCCAAACTTTGACTACAGAACAGCTAAGAAATCCCCAGCAGCGATGCCAAAAACTTTGATATGTTTCAAAAGCTTTAAATTTATAAGACTGAAAATACCGATTAATTATATGGAAACACACGGGTAAAAGTATAACCCACGTATGTAGTATAATCTTTTTTAGGTAAGACCAGGTCGTTCCACTGGGATTAGAGTAGTGTTCAAATAATCAGAAAAAGAATAGACTTTAACTATTTCGAAAGTAACTCTAAGTTTATCAATGATAATAAAAATGACTACTCGGATAGTTGAAAATAATTTATAAGTGTTGGAAATAATTTGACCATGAGAATGGGGCTTTAATTTAAGACTTATATTTAGTTAACTAGACCAAATATGTCACTCAAATAATCCAGTTACTATTATATCAAAGCTTATTTTGTTTGTCACTCAATAATCCAGTTATTATAAAATCAAAGCTTATATTTTGTTTAACAATTTAACGAAATTAATTTCTTAGCACAAACGTTAAAGACCATAGACAAATCTTAAAACCACATAGATCATAAAGGGTCCCTTTTAACTATACCGATATGATTAAATAAATCTAAGTTGATAAAACATAAATGGATAAGATAAGATATAACAGGTTTGCAACATAAGCTTAAGATTAAAACGATCAAAATCATACCAAACACTTATTCATTATTGTAACTTCACCGAGTAGTCATGAGAGATTTAGCCTCTCATGGCTAAGGAGTTCATAACAAAAGCATACTTTACATAAACTTCCATTATTTCAACAACTAAGGTAAGAAAAACTTCTTCGTTCTGATCGTTAGATTCTTTTTCTTCAAAGCAAAGGTGTTTCTTGGTGTTTATGGTGAAATGATGGAAGTAAGTGTGTAAATAGGATAGAATTTGAGGAATGATTGTGTGGAAATGATGCAAATTCGTCCCATAATTACTATGGCAAGATTGGGTGCAAAGTGTGGCGCACTTAGGAAAAAGTGCGGCGAACTTTGGGAGTTAATGTGATTACATTTAATGACTTTTACTGGAAGTGTGGCGCACTTGCAAATAAGTGCGGCGGTTTTGAGGAGTTAATGCAGGTGCATTTATTAGACTTTATTTCTTGAAACTTTAGGAGAATGTGCGGCGCATAATATTATAAGTGCGGTAGCTTTTGGGTCAAGGGAAAATTAGAACGGCGCACAATGTAGCAGTGCGCGGACTTTTTGCACTTAGGCTAGAAATATTTTCTTTTCTTGTATATCAACTCCAAAAATGTATATATTCACTAGCTTGGGTCCACTAGATTCTTCAAGTGAACCTAAAAAGCAATTCAAGCTAATTAAATACCAAATGTACACGAGAAATAAAGAATAAAACATAAATAACGCCATAGAAACATGTATAGTTGGAGCGTTATCATTTAAACGATCAGAAGTTAAATCTCGTCACGAGGTAAAGGTTTAGTAAAATGTCAGCCAGTGGTATTCAGTCCGGAATAAAATATAGCTCTACGATCCAATCCCACTGCTCCTTTATAATTCTAGTGAAAATCAATGTGCTTTTGCTCTTGAATGTTGTGAACATTGTTGCAGCATAAAAGCAATCAGCCACTCTTGTTGTCGCAGTATAAGGGATCTTATTGAATTAAAAGCCATAATCTGTTAGCTGTGAACACATCCAATGGATTTGTGAGCAACACCCAGATAAGGCAATATATTCAGCCTCTGTACTTGATATGGCAGCGCTCTTTTGCTTCTTAGATGACCAGCTACCAAGTGTAAAACGAGGCATTTCAAAACTAGTGATTTCTTAATCCCCTTAGATGAACACTTAGCTACTTTTTGAGGTAATTAGTCTAGAGGGATTGAAATTTTTGGTTTTTAAAACGTGTATTTATATCATTGCGTGAGGACACGACAATAGCGTAGTATGGGGGGTTTTTAAAAAACAATCAAATAACATACATAAAAAGAGGAAGAGAGATGAATCTAGAAAGAGAGTGGTTGGATGAACATTTTAGAGAGAGAAAGAAACATAAGAAGAACTTGTATTAGTGTGTGAAATAATGAGCAACCAACACCCTCTCCAAGGCATGGAGAGGGTATTTATACCATCCTATGGCCGACCATGGATTGCTTGTGGCTTTCCATGGGCCTTTTGGCCCAATTTGATTACTAACATTACATTTGAATAACTACGGGTTGACTAACTATTATTGGAAGTGACCGATACTTTTTGTATTCCTAACAATCTCCCCTTAAGGGAGGTCACTCCAATTTAAAAAAATTTAAACTTAGCATACTATGTGTCGACTTTAGTCTTGAGCTCGTAGTCTTTAACTTCAATCATTAACTTGTGAGTTGATGTAGTAATCATTTGACTTTAGGCTTGAGCTTGTTCCTTTATTGACTTGAGTGTGAAAATGTGATCTTGAACACCTTGAGATCATCAACCAAGCATAATCTCGTTTCGCCATCTTGTAAACTTGTGACTTCTGGACCGACATGCTCATACCTTTCTTGATATGTTATCTTGAAAAGCTTTAATAATTCATCTTTCTTGAGGTTCTTTAACTATAACACTTCGTCACTTCGAGAAAGACGTTTGGTATCAAAGTGACAAAAACTTCTTTAAAATTCTTTGACTTTAATACTTCGTCACTTTAAGAAAGACGTACGGTATCAGAGTAGCGAAAGTCTTGAAAAATGTACTTAAGCTTTCATGATGTCTTTATGTTTGTCGGTCGGGTAAGAGCATGTAACCATGAATCTTGTGAGTCAGCTGGAATCAGGTACCTTCACCTCCATCTTTAAGTATCCTGCATTAAAACATTTAGCAATAAACTAAGGGGGGCGAATATGGATTTGTCATTCACCTGTGTTTGGTTGGAGTAACCTTTAAATCCGCGAGGATCGACCTGTGATCAGGTAGATTCAATTTAATAAGAATCTCTTTGACATGATTTCTAGCTGAATTATAAAATCTTTCTAACACGTTTGTATTAGAATCATCAAACTCAGCATGTTCTCATTACCGGAACGTCTTAAAGCAGATAACACGATAAGAGTTAACCAGTGAGTTACTGTCTTACTGATTGAAATTGAAAAATCGATTAGAAAATCAATCGACGTGTCACTTGCTAAAGTGGTTTTGTGACACATCAAGAGTGTTAATCATTTCAAAAATTCATCATCAATCTTCAATTCATAACCTGGAACAAGTTTGATTCTTATAGAATCGCACCATCGTTTCTTTCTAGTTGTCACAAGTTTGATTCATATAGAATCGCACAAGTCACCTACTATGAGCTTGTTTGATGTTGGCTCAAGCAGGATTTCCATCTTCACTATGAGTAATATCACTCGGATGTTCTAACAAAATCACAAGGATAATGCGTAGGACTCTTAATATATATCTTGTTATTCATATTGTGTGACTTAGCAAGCATAATTTGACAAGTATCCTGATGAGATTTATGGATGATCTCTTTCGGCTCTAAACTTAATAGTGCACTTTTATTTTAGTGATCGAAGGCTGGAGCAGACTGTCACATTTTCAATATCAACAAACTCATAGTGAGAAAGTCAATAGAAATGCGTGTAATATCCACGAGAAATGAAACAATAGTCTGTTGAGAGACCTTAAGTGGCAAGGGAGGGTTGTGCTTAGCGTCATTGGGTCCATGAATGTCTTCAATGTCAGACAACAACTTAGTGTTTTCGACAGTTTATGTATTGACCCTGTTTCTGCCTAAGTGTATGGAGGGCTTCTTTCTTTTCACCCTTTATCAACATTTCTTTTTCATTCTTCAACCCCTTCAATGCTTACCAAGACTTCATAACTAACACCTTGTTGGGTTTGTTCTAGTGTTAGCTCCATCTCAGTCGGCATTATTCCTGATTCTCACTTTTTCTTCTTTTGTATCATACCTAAGGACTTCTATACTAACTAGTGGATATCCCTGGGTAGATCCCTCCGGTTCTGGCTGGATCATGGGATTGTCTGCACTCCATATGTGCCATGGAGCCCGCGCCAGCGCATAGTTTCATTCGTATCACCTTTCATCTCACTCGTCACCTTCCCTCCTTCCATTCTTTTCAAACACCCCTTCACAATGCACCCTTTCACTTAGCCCTTCATACACTAACCAACTTGTTGGGTTTGTTCCAAACTCGTTCGCTCCCATATCAGTTCGGCCCCATATTCCCGCTTTCTCACACTTTCTTTCTCCTTCTTTCCGCCCTTCTCACTTCCCCCAGTCTCCAGGGACCTTCTCTCTCACCTACATAGTGGAATATCCCCCTGGGTACCCGATCCACCTCACGGTTCTGCCGATGGATCCAGGGTATTCGGACATTCCTATGAATAACCACCTTATATATCCCTCCATATAAACCTTTAAGTAACACCTGGCTACTGCGCATCTCTTCTGCCCGCCCTATTCCTTCACCTATCAAAACCAAAATCATTGAAAAGTTCAATCAAAGTGTTTGATATAAATATCAAAAGATTTACACTTTGAGAGTTTTTCATCATCACTAAAAGCTCCCCCTTAACATGTGCATAGTAATCGTAGTACATGCTAAGTGTGGAGTGCATTGAGTCCAATTTATATGATCACATTTCAATACAAATTAGATTCAGTTTAATCACATTTTCTCCCCTTATCCAAAATGTTAATCCCTTGATATTTTGGATATTAATTGATTAAACTTTTAGGGACAAAATGTTACACATTAACTAATAGGAACATTTTAATGCTCCCCTTTAAAATTTGAGGGTATATAAGATAGTGCTGAGTACAATAATTTGAATTTTTTTGAATTTACCAAGAAATTCTTGAAAATTTTGTACTCGAGCACTCCTTAATATCACCATTAAGTCTACACTATATATATTCACAAGATTATTATGTACGAGGTTTAACCTAAATGATGAGAACATCATATGATAGAATCATATGGTTCTTTTTTCGTAGCCGTAGGTCTTCCCTGTAGTCTCTCTTAAGAAGTTGTCTTAGCTTCCCCCTAAATTAGCAATCCTTTCTTGAGTAGATTCATACCTTTCTTGTAAGCTGTATCAAGCAGTCTTAATGTATAGAGCCCATATATCCAAAGTACACAGTTAACCTTTTGAAGAATTTGTTACCGCAACACCAAAGTCAATTAGGTCCTGGATGAGCGCATTTCTCTCTTTAGGATATTGATGATATATTTTGCAACACCAAAGTCAACTAAGTCCCGAATGTCAAAATTATTCCCTCTAAGTAGTCGAAATGAAAACACCTAAGTCAACTAAGTTACAAATGTACTCATTTCTTTCTGCAGAATACTAACTAATTTAAGGAATCATCATACCTATGTGTACCACTTTTATCAAATATTTCTACTTCTTTTAAGAATAAGCTCAGGGATTGACCATTCACGAAAAACATTAATTGAATTAGACAGAACTCTTCTCACGTTTTAAATAATTATACTCCCAACACTTCCCCTTAGGGACTCAAATGATGCATACTGACTAATGACGAGATGTCTCTTCCACCATGTGATTGAAATAGTGCACCTGAAAGATTCAAAAAGGCCTAAAATCAAAAGAAGCTAACCTCAAAAAACAAAAGAAGCTAACCTCAAAAGAAGGCCAAGGACACTATCAAGTATACATCTACTCCTTCCCCCTTGCTGGTTTCGATACCTCAGAATCAGTAAAACCTTGTACGCGCATATACGTGAGATCGTGTTTGAAGAATTAATAAGCTTAAATCTATTCCGTGAGAATACAACTTCAATGACATTTTAAAACTATAAGTATTCCACAGCATTCCTAAGTCTTTTACAACTATGAGGTGTTGGCAATATTGATCGAATGTAGTTTAATGCTGAAATTCACTAAGTCTCAAATTGCAAATAAGTCCATAAAGATTTAAACAAATGACATCTAAAGCTCTTGTAGTTAATATAATTTAACTCCTCTTGAAATTGTTATCCGTCATTATCCAAAACTTTATCCGTTTATTCCATGAATTATTTTGAAAGACTGTTTTAAAAGATTATTGGATGAAAAACATTCTCCCCCTCAAATGATGACCCGTTTTCTATTCAAATATCTATTGTCATTGTTTGAGTGGTCGAATTGTCTTTGAAAATCTTTTTGTGATTATTGAAAACACTAATTCATTATGAAGACAACTTTTTATCAATAAAAATAAGATTTTTCTTATTTTGACAAATAAATGCACTAACATATTGTATATAGGAAGCACGGGTTGTGATGCAAAGTAATCACAAGCCTCTGCATGATCATAAAGTAGACCATGCCCAATAATAAATTCCCATTGAGAGGACAAGTTTTCTTTTTGACGGAATACTTACCTTTAAGATGATGACAGGGTTGCTATCTGAAATAATAGCAAGCCATTTTTGGCATGTTTTGAAAACATTTAGAACTTCTACTCGAACTTCATTTACAGGCTCGTATCATTATTGAATGACATTTCTAAGACCGTAAATGTTATTGATTTTTAGAAGACATGTCATTATTACCGCTTTTTGTATTTTTCTTATTTTTTAATATTTTTCTTTGGTTTTATGAATTTTATATTTTTGTATTTTGTTTTAATAAAGATTTATGAAAAAAGAAAAATCTTTTTGGTTTTTATGGTTTTAATATATATACATATTATACAGGATATTTGAATAGGTACCACCACTATTCATCAACTTCATATGCCAATTGTTTTAGAGTTTCTGGCGTAAAACTTCGCATTCCCAGCTTGTTCATAAGAAATTTAATTCTTTCTCTGCCAAGTGCTTTAGTGAAGATGTCCGACAGTTGATACTCTATATTGACAAAGTAAAGTTCGATCAGGCCATTCTCAACTTGCTCCTTGATAAAGTTAAATCTGATGTCTATATGCTTCGACCTGGAATGTTGAACATTGTTGCAGCATAAGGCAATAGCGCTTTTGTTATCACAGTACATTGGAATTTTATTGAATCCAAAGCCATAATCGATAAGTTGTGATCTCATCCAAAGGACTTGAGCACAACAGCCGGACAAAGCAATATATTCAGCTTCCGTACTGGATATTGCAACGCTTTTCTGCCTTTTTGATGACCAGCTAACAAGTCTATCTCCTAAGAATTGCATACTACCAGATGTGCTACGGCGTGTATCTTGACAACCAGCATGATCCACATCTGTAAATGCTGTTAGATCAATCGAAGAATCCTTCGAATACCATAGTTCCCGATTGACGGTTCCTCTTAGATACCGAAAGATCCTTTTTACCGCATGTAAGTGCTTTTCGGTAGGCCGAGCCTGATACCGTGCACACATGGATATAGCAAATTATAGGTCAGGTCTACTGGCTGTAAGATAAAGGATGGTGCCAATCATGCCATGATAGTATGGCGGATCAATGGCTTTCCCTTCTTTATCCACATCCAGTTTGGATTTCTCCACCATGGGAGTATCCACTGGGCCAGAAGAGTCAAAACCGTATTTCTTTAAGGATTTAAGGGCATATTTTGACTGGTTGATAAAGATGCCTCTAGGACTTTGAGAAATCTGTAGTCCTAAAAAAATGAAATTTTGCCCATCATTGACATCTTAAATTTTGAACACATGTTTTTAGCAAATAGGTCACAAAGTTCAGGTGTAAAAGCAGCAAAGATAATATTATCGACATATATTTGTACCAGAAGTAATTCCTTGCCTTCCTTACGGATGAACAGAGTAGGATCCACTAAGCCTTTGGAGAAGTCTTGAGATATCAAAAATGAAGACAACATGTCATACCATGCACGTGGAGCTTGTTTCAACCCATAAAGAGCTTTCTTTAGCTTGTACACGTGATTGGGGTTATCTAGATCCATAAACCTGTCTGGCTGGCTAACATAAACCTCTTCCCGCAGATTAACATTCAAAAATGATGTCTTTACATCCATTTGGTAGACGACCATGTTTATGCGACCATGCTCATGTAATTGCAGTGTTGTGGAAACTGGTCTAGCGAGTTCATCAATTATGTTTTCAAGTGGATGATCCTTAGTCCATTTGCTATTGTGTTCAAAAATTTGGTGATCGGGATGCACAATTGTATGACTAAGATACATTAAGGAAGATTGATCAGAAGGAACTTCTAGAATTGGAATACCAAAGTACGGATCGTTATTTATATGTGCAATATCTAAGTCATGATTGTCTTCTTCAACATCGTTAGGAATGACAAGAGATTGAGTTTTAGGTGTAGTTTAAGAGTTACTAGGTGATGGTGCATCTTGGTCAACTGTTGTTGAGGAAGGTGAACCGGTTGATACAGCGGGTTCTAAGCAACTACTTCAGCAATAAAAGCAATGACTTTAGGGGCTGGGTAATCAACACTAGGTGGAGGAATGAGTAATTCATCAAATAGATGTTGAAACAAAAGATCCCAATCAGTTCTTGAAGGTAGTGCAGGTCCGACCAGTAGGTCTCCAAATGTATCTAATATTTGTGAACACTTTTCCTGTTAGTTTCCAAACTTTATTCTTTGAACTTTTCTTAACAGATTTAGATTTATTACAAGCATTCACATCATTGATAAAATCAAGAAAACACAAATCATGATTATCAGAAAGCATGCAACCATTACACTTAACACATTTAAGTTTAGAATTCACATTAAGCTTAGAATGCTGCAGTTCCTTTAGGTGCAACAACACAGTCTTTATTATTCAAACTAGATTTAACTTTTCTAGGGTGGGTTTCTACTTTATTCTTCTAAGTACTACTTGGTGTTTGCTGAATCTTATCTTTCTTTGTATTGCCTGAAGGCTGTGATCTGCTAGCACTAGTAGATGGTTTTACTCCTGTAGAAGACAACATAGGTATGTTAGAAACTAGGTTTGATGTGGAGGCTATTTTGTGTTTGTGTTTCCTAAGGATGTGACGGGCTCAGTAAATCTAACTCTTTTGTCCTTATTCTTTAGGGTCATAGCCAATAATTTGGCACTTGAATTATTGAAGCTAGGGCCGGTTTGTCCAATTAGTATAAGCAACTCCTGAATTTGTTTAGTATGCGTATAAGCAGAGTCTAAGGAAGTATTTAAAGGATTTTATGATTTTCCTTGTTCCACTATTTCCCTAAGAATCGAGCTTCTTCCTGAGTGTGCTTAAGATAATCAGAGTGAGCTGACCTATTTTTCAACAATCTAGGGTTTAAATAATCCACATCTATCTTAAGCATCTCTGGATCTATAGTGTGTTTTGTGACAGCATTGTCAACTTGAACTTTTCCTTTAAGTTTCCTTAAGTCATCCTTGAGAGCTGTAATTATCAAAACTTTTTCCTGAAGACTAGCATTTAAATTAGAGATTTCCACAGACTTTAGTTTGACTTGATTAATTAAATCATCACATTGTTCTTTTGATCGAATACGTGCTGGTTTAATCGAGTCATAAAATTTCTTATAGGTCGGTTTTAAATGCTCATTCTCAGCAATAAGCTTTGACACCCTATGATCCAATTCAATATTTATTGTATCAATCTCTTCTATGTCTTTCTTGATCTTATACTCATCCATTTTTCCACTTAGAGATTTAATTCTCTCTTTTAACTTTTTTATGACCGTGTCTTTCTCTTGGGACTGAGCTTTCAATTCATTTAATTCAAACAATTGATCAAAACTTAGAGCACTTTGATTTGAAATAGAATTGTCCCTTTGAAAAATTTCTTGATTAAGTTGAGTGTCAACTTCTAAAGAGATGCAATGTTTTTTGAGAGTGGTATAGCTTTTGTACAATTTGTCGTAAATCTCTTTTTCAATAAAATCATTTTGAAGCTTAGTCTCAAGTTTAAGACACTTTTCACATTCATGCACATTCTCATAAGCATTATTCATAGAAGAATTCACGATTATGTTCACAATATCTTTGCAAATGACTTGTTCCAAGAGTCGTTTATTTTCGTTCAAAACTTGATTAATTTTAACTTCAAATGTTTTTGACTCTAAACGATGTTGTTCCATAGCCTGTTCGATTTGATGAAAGATATTTTGGACTTTAGAAAGTTCATCAATCAAATACTGATTGAATGTGTTAAATAAGTTCTTTAGAGCTTTTACAAATGGAATTATTTCATTCTTAAAACAAGCTTTTGTATGTTCGAACCCCAACGAGCCCTCAATAATAGTTGTGGCTGTGGTTATTTCTTTGACAACCATGTCAAAACCAGCAAGATGGTGTTTAAGTTTTTTCAAACTCGTATTAACCATGCTGACTTTAGGAAGTTCTTTAGGAACCTCAACTTTGGTGGGTCTACTAGAAAGAGTGGGTTCCGGAGAATTCAAAGAATTCTAAGACCAAAAGGCTTATTCAGCAGATAATCTAGTTTGTGAAACAAATCGTATTTCAAAATCTTAAGAAAGTTGGTTAAGAACAACATAATCAACTGGTGTAGTATTAACTTTCTTTTCTAACATTATAGGATCTTTTTGTTTTAAAAGCATTTTTGAACGACTCTCTTTAGCAAGTATTAAGGTCTCTTTGAAGTCAGGAATCACAATGGCATTAGTTTTCTCAATGACATTGCCATCATAAAGATTTGGTTCCAACTACTGAGTTTCTTCAGATAGAAAGGATTTTGAAAACCTAGAGCTTGTTTAGTGGTATAATCATAGAAAAACTGAGGTTTTGTCAACATGTGAACAGTTTGTGCGGATTGATCTCTTTTAAAAACAATATTATCTAGCTATTTGAGCTGCTTTTCTAAAGCAATTTCCCTATCAATGTTTCTAGATTCTTCTTTCTTAAAATCATTTTTGATAAGAGTAACCGTTTGCATTAAAGATTCCTTTTCTTTTAAACGTTCTGAAAGAGTTTGTTTAAGATGATCAATCTCTACAGACTGTGCACATGAATCTGAAACGTTATCTTTACTTTTTAGATCAATATTTTGTCCTTCTTTCAACACTTTAACTTGTTCCTTATATCTTTCAAGCTCAGCAGTTAAAGTTTTATTGATACTTTTATTTTCCAGATTTATCTTGGTACAATTAACTACTTGGATTTTCAGTTGTTCAATCACAGATAATATCAGTGCATCTTGTTGTGTAGATGAGTTAGAATTCTGAACAGTTTCCTGTTGTGATTCTATCACATACTGAGAATAAGGAATGATATTGCTATCACTAGTTATTTCAGTCTCTGAATGGTTCACAACATACAATTGTTCAGAAAACGGCATTGCCTGCACAACTTGATTAATCATATTTTTATCCACGATATCATGATTGTGTACCTCAGCTAGAGCATCTGAACCATAATGAGATAAATTCTCCAAGAGAGCAACTTTGGCAGTGTTGAGTTCATCACAATCAGAGTCATATGCATCCAAATCATTAGCTTGATAAGCATCATTATAAGTAATGACAATCTATGTGGTTTAACCTTCTGGAATTCCTGGATCTACCAAAAATGCTAGTTCCTCCTCATGTAGGATTTAATCACTTGCTTGAGCTTGTACTAGCAAAACTTTATCATTGAACCATGAATCATCCCGTTTCCTCTTAGGTTTAGTGCACTGTTTGGACATGTGGCCTTCCCCTTTGCAGTTGTAACAGGTCATAGTCCTTTGTTTCCCAGAATTGCTTCCATTTGCTCTTGGAGTATATGTCCTTGTAGTACCCACAACAAAATAAGTTTGCCTCCCTTAAATTAGCTGTAAGGTGACTCTTCCTTCATTAATAGTGGCTTGTTGCCTAGGGATTGACGAATTCCTCAACTGGTTATTGGTAGTAGGATAGCGGGAAGTGACAATAGCAGTCAAGAAAGACATCATGTGATTGATGGCATCAATGGGATCATCACCTTTCTGAAACACTGGTACAATTAGACCAGTGTCTGGTTGAGAAAATTCAGGTTATTGGTTAACTGAGGGAACATATTCCAATTGAGGGATAGATGATGATGGAGAATAAACATTGTGGTGAACTGATGATTGATAATCATTAGATGGATAAGTGATTGAAAAAGGTGTTGCTGATTGGTTATTTGAGTATTGTTGAGACTGATAAGGTGATCCATACTATAGAGACTGATATGGTGAAGTATGTGATTGAAATTGAGAGTTTTGGTATGAGTTTTGATGAGTTTGATAAGGAGACTGGGTCATCTAATGGGTTGTAACCAAAGCAAGCGAATCTAAGTTACGTTCATGCATTAAACAAACCTCATTTGCGTGAAATTCATGTTTTCCCAAGTAAGCATGAAGCTAAACAATGTTAGTTGCGTGCAAATCCCAAACCAGTTTGACATCTATCATAAATTTGCTCCACGCAGGAGGAAGAGTATTCAAAAACTTGGTGTCCACTTAAAATTGTTCCAGTTTCATATTGTAGATGTTCATGTCATTGAATAGCAATGAAAATCTCAAGTAGAAATCACATAGTGTTTCCCCCTTCTTATAAACAAACTTATCGAATTCATCATAAAGCTTACACTCCCTTTCATGTTTCGTCAATGAAGTTCCTTGCATGAGAAGTTGAATTCTTTCCCAAAGTTCCTTGGCGACTTTATGATTGCTAACCAATGCATAGACCTCTGGTGGTAGTCCTTGGAGAATGATATTTGTTGCCTCGATATCATAATCAGCTTGAATTGCTTTCATAAGAGATAACTTAAAATATTTCTTTGGTCTAGTCACTCCATTCTCCTCAATCGTAGGCCAAATGAGTGGACCATTTTTAACGGATTCAAGAATCATTCATCCATGTTGTCTATTCATCATGTATAGCTCCATTCTGCTTTTCTAAGAATCGTACATATCTTTTCCTAACATAGATAGACGATTGTCAGCACCCGAAAGAATTGCTTTGTCAGCAAGAGTCATCATTGTGAAAATTTTTATGTTAAAGGATTACTGTTTGATCGAACGGTGATTGAAAGAAATTGTGTTTGAAGATGTTTTCTTTTGTGTGATTTGACTCTTGAAACTATACGGGATTTTACAATTCTTGATTAAACCGGGAAAACAAGTAAATGCTTTATGGGATTTTATAAATCAAAGAAATAAACCATATAATTTTGATTTAGCAATTTTGAGTTTTTACAGAAAAAACTACGAATTAGGTTACCAAAGAAACTGCGAATTAGGCTGATAAAGGAATACTGTGAATTCAGTTAACCCAACAAAACTGTTAATTCGATTGTAACTGAGAATTTCCAATTCGGTTGTCACTGAGAGCTGCGAATTCGGTTAACACTGAGAGTTTCCAATTCGGTTAACACTGAAAGATGTGAATTCGGTTAACACTGAAAGCTGTCAATTCGGTTAACACTGAGAGCTACAAATTCGGTTAACACTGAGAGCTGCCAATTCAGTTAACACTGGAAACTGCGAATTTGGTTTAAATGCATATTGCTAATTCGGTTAAAATGCAAGTTGCGAATTCGGTTAAAATGCAAATTGCGAATTTGGTTAAAATTCAAGTTGCGAATTTTGTTAAAACGTAAATTGCGAATTCGGTTAAAACAACAACTGCGAATTTGGTGACAACTATGACGAAACTCAAAATCTTTAAAACACAAAAAGACACCTTTTTGATTGTTTTTCCCAAATTTTCTTGTACAACTAGTATTTTTAAACCTATAGGTACCTTAAAATAACAACTTTATGGTTTTTAAGCCGAAAATTTCAAAATCAAGATTTGTACTTTATGAGACTTTTTGAAAATAAAGTTGTAAAAGAAATGATGTTTTTCTTGATTCAAAGCAAATACACCTATATCTTAAAGATACTATATCAAATTTACCAAGGTAAATGATCTTTTAGTGTATTTTGAAGCTTTGAAAACCAACAAAAATAAGGAAAAGGTGTACGGTTTGACAAAAGAAAACAAACCAAAGAAATCAAACACAAAAACTAAGCAAATCACTCCATGGCTCTTGATACCAATTGAAGAACAGTCAAATAACATACATAGAAAGAGGAAGAGAGGTGAATCTAGAGAGAGAGTGGTTAAATAAACATTTTAGAAAGAGAAAGAAGCATAAGAAGAACTTGTATTAGTGTGTGAACTAATGAGTAACCAACACTATCTCCAAGGCAAGGAGATGGTATTTATACCATCCTATAGCCGGCTCCATGGGCCTTTTGGCCTAATTAGATTACTAACATTATATTTGACTAACTACGGGCTTGACTAACTATAATTGGAAGTGACCGATACTTTTTGTATTCCTAATAATTTTGATATGTGTTTAATCACATATCACTTTTCTTTATAAAAACAAGCTTAAATGACCAAAAACAAATAGAAAATACATTGTATTTGTCTGTTTTGTTGATTGTGTTGTGCAGGTAACGGATATTTACAAAAGGACAAAATATGGCCAAATGGACAAAAACGAGCACAAGATTAGAAGAGCGTGAGAAAACAAAGCCGATGACGTATTCATCTTTAATGGGCCAACCCGTACCCATTTATTGGGCTGGGTCAGCCCATCAACACTCAAACTATACAAATAAAAGCCCTAGCCCAATCTTACCAATCCAAGCCCATTTAATAAATATAAGCCCAAACGCGTCTAAGTCAATCTTTTTAAAAAGCTAAAAAACACTATTCATCCTTCCTTCCCACTTTTACATTGCAACGAAAATGAGTAACAATGGTTAATTCTTCCCTCCATATGCCCCCTCTCTTCTAGAAAGCTTATGTGGCAAGTAGTACATCATTCCTAGGCCACGCTGGCGATCCTGAGGTATCCTGTTGGTTGAAAATACATGGAGGCAATCTAAGGGCTCAAATGGATGGATTTGGAGTTTGTTAGCAATCAAGAGACGAGATTAGAGCTTTTGGGACGCTCCTCATGGCCTAGAACCTTCCTCGCTAGCTATAAATAGTTGCAAGATTTCACACAGAGATATCTAGTTTTTAGTAGTGTACTTTTAGCTTAAATTTCATCTTATTGTATTTTGGTTATTGTAACTTCATTTTAATAGCTTGTAAACCTTTTATCATTAATAAAATGTCAGATTCCTTTTAAATTTTGTGTTGAATTTATGCTTTTACTTTTATGCAATTTTGTCTAAAATGTGTTTGGATATGACTTAATAAGACCAATAAGCTCTTAATTACCTAATAAGCTAATACTTATTCAGTTAAGCTATCTTATAGCTTAACTGAATAAGTTGTTTCACTTAAATCCTTTCAAAAGTCATCAAAAGCTAAGAATGGAAGATAAGCTAGAAATGTATGTGCTTATAGTACTTTACCAGCTTATGAAAATAAGTTAGAGCTTGTAGATTAAGCTCTAAAGAGTAGTTTTAGTCCATGTTTTGAGCAAAGGATAATGTATAATCACTTTTACCTTTTTAGCTTAATTTCTATTTTAGCTTATCGAACTGCTTACTCTATGCTTATTAGTGTTAAAATGTGCTTAATTTGTCTAATGATAGCTTATTATGTCTAGTTTATAGTTTTGATTTAGCTTGTTTTGAGTATTAATTAGAAACTTTCCAATTCATAGTTTAAATGCTTATAAGCTTAGCTTAATAAATAGTGCTTATTTCTAAAAGGTTATTGCTTATTTGTCCTTAATTTTGTTAGTTCTTAATCTGTTTTAGCATTTTAAAGCATATTGAGGTCTGTTTTAACTTAAAATTAGATTTACATTTTTAAAGGGGTGTTTGGGTTAAGGGCTTAAATATGGTAAAATAAGGTTGAAATCTGTTTATGGTATTCAAATCAGTTTCATAAGCTCTAATTTAGTCTAAATTTTAGTTTTATTAAAATTAGAAAAGGTTTTGTTAAGTTTTCTAGTTTTTTTTATCAAAATCTTAGGTCTACTAGTCCTAGAGTTGTTTTAAACTGATTATAAGCTGGATTTATGAAAAGTGTACTTAAGGTGTGAAGTTTGTTCTCAGAATGGAACTCTTTTGAATCATTGTAAATCTATTTTGAGTTTTAAGTCTTTGGAAAAACCTTTAGAGTATCTTAGATAAAAAACAGTCAAGTTAAGTTAGTTAGATGGTTGTTCTTAAAAGTCTGAATTTGCAAATCATTTGAGGTCATTTCCTAGCTTAATTTAGGTTAATTTTTGTTGAATTTAGCTTAGTGTAGTTTGTTTTCAATCTGTCTCAAGGTTTTAGTTTATCAAAATAGCTTTTGAGTCTTAATTTTAAGCTTCAAAAGAGTCATATTCAACACCAAAAGTCCAAAGGCAAGAAGTGGTAAACTGCAATTTTCATTTGTCTTTTCTAGCTTATTTCCAAAACCAATTTGCTAAATTCTAGCTTATTAGTGTTATTTAGGTCTAGTCCTTTTTTTGTTTTTATTTTTTAGCTTATTCCTAGTGCTTATTAGTTCATTAACTTAGCCCATAAAGATCATGATATTGTATTTATCATTTTATTCTTAGATTAGCATGCATTTATGTGCTTTCCCTTTGCGTTATTAGATTTAAAATCTAAAATTTAAAATTTTGATTTTTCAAGCACCCGATCACAAACCGAAACAAGATTTTTAATATTCACGCTTCGTTGGGAAAACGACTCGGGAACGATTTGAATTTTATCCCTTTCTAAGGGTAATTTTCTCATCAATAATTTCCGAAAATATATTTTGTTAGTGATTAGTTTATTACTATGTCACATGAGTAATTTTCCTATTTACTTATATTATATATATATATAACGTATATATATATATATATATATATATATATATATATATACATATATATATATATATATACATATATATATATATATACATATATATATATATATATATATACTATAACTATTGAATCAATTTTTGGCGCCGCTGTCGGGGATGTGTGAAACGATTATCGCGTTGAAGTTTGAAGGTTAGTGCATTTAAGACCCTTCCATGTGAAGTTATCGTTTTTTTTTGTTAATAAATATATTTTTCATTTCTTTATTATTTTTCATTTTCTTTTATATAAAACTAAAAGAATACAAAATAATTTATTTTTCTCATTTTATTTTTATGGATTTATTAAAACATCAACAATACTTTTCCTAAAGTGTTGAAAATACCAAAAAAAATTGAAAAAACAACAAAAAAAACCGTGTTGTCAATTCTTAAATAGACTCACCTTTAGATTAACAAACTATAAGAGAGGTATAAGGAGGGTTGATCCTACGAACTTCGACCCAAATAGAGAAGGTTTTTAAAATGCTTCGCGCTTACCCGCTCCTCCGCTTCTTTGTGAGTTTTCTAGAGAGCTACCATGCACTTTTGACTATCGGTTAAAAAATATTTTTCTCTTATTTTGTTTTTTTAGTGCATGCGCACTCGCTCTTCATCGAATTTAATTGTTGAATCTTCCACGATTCCAAAGCGACGTGTTCCAAGCAAATAGTCAAACCCGAGCTTCGAACTATTGTAGAGACTCCCGTTAACACTATGGCGGATATGCGTACTATGTCAGAATTACTCCAAGCACCCACCGAGGGTTACGGAGATGCAATTGTTCTTCCCCCTATATTTGCCAAAAATTTTAAGTTAAAAGTCGAGTTACTTACGCTATTACTTTCTAGTCAATTTCATGGTTTTAGATGGACGATTCCCATTCTCATATTAGTTGGTTCAACAAGATCACTTATACGCTTAAGTATAAGAATGTTCCACATGAAGCTATCAAGTTGATGCTTTTCCTATTTTCTCTTGAGGGGGCAGCCCGGATTTGGCTAGAAAAAGAACCCCCTCATTCTATCCTTACATGAGAAGATCTCGTTTCTAAGTTTGTGAATTATTTCTTTCCTCCTTCGAAGACTACGAATCTCAAGAATGACATCCTGAATTTTCAGCAGAGGTTTGATGAAACGTTTAGTGAGGCATGGGACCATTTTAAAGATCTCCTTTGTAAATGCCCACATCACGGTTTTTTAGAATTGCCTCAAATCGACAAATTTTACAATGCGTTGACGTAATCCAATCAAGATTCTCTAAATGCAGCCGCCGATGGTAATCTTTTGAACCGCACTCCTCGAGATGCTTTGACTATTATTGAGAATAAGTCAAAAGTTCACACTTTAAGAAACAAACTGGTTATTTCAAAGATGAGTTCTACTACTTCTTCTTCTACTCCCACTTATCTACCAGAGATTACCGCTCTTACTGATGCCGTTAAGGCTATGCTTCTTCAAAACAAGACCCCTTTACTAGCTCTCGTTAAAGCTATAGAAGAAATTTGTGTTACTTGTGGTGGACTGCATTCTTACTATGAGTGTCTTGCCACCGATGGCAACACTTTTAATGCTTTTGCAGCCACGGGGACCTACAATCAAGGAGGTTCCAGATACCGTCCTCAAGGAGAAACTAATTATCGTGCTAGAAATCAAATGAGACCACCCGGTTTTCCTCAACCGAATGTGCAGAACAATCAGAACCGGTATAATCAGAATTAAGGATACAATCTGAATCGAGGAAATAACTTCAATCAAGGAAATCAAAATTATCAAGCTCCGCTTAATCAAACTCAAGTTGGACCTTTGAATGATTTCTCGAACAACATGAGGACTATTGATGTTAATGTGAGAGCTATGCAAAATCAAATAAGTAATATGAAGACAGAATTAAAGAATGAAATCCAGACTACGGTGATGAATCAGAACAATGAGCTAAAGAACATGATGAGCAGCTTTATTTAAATGAATAGTCCCTCGGGTTTGGGATCACTTTCTATTAATACCGTTACTAACCCGAGAGGGGACTTGAAAGTTATTACTACCCGAAGTGGTGTTTCTTATGATGGACCTACAATTCCACCTACTTCTTCTCGTCTTTCGAAGGAAGTAGAACATAAACCAGAGGCGACAAAGGACAAGGTGCAAACTACAAGTTCAAGAAGTACCACACACGTCTAACCTCCGATTATCCAAGTTCCTATTCCAGAGCCCGATGTTGCTCTAAAGCCTAATCATAAACCTTCGATTCCTTATCCTTCAAGGCTTAATGACCAAAAGCTCTAAGAGAAAGCTAATAATTAAATGTTTAAGTTCTTTCAAATCTTTTAAAGATTACATTTCGAAATTAGCTTTGCGGATGTTCTTCTTCACATGCTTAAGTTTACTTCTACGTTTAAGAATCTCCTTAGTAATAAGGAGAAAATATTCGAATTGGCAAACACTTCATTAAATGAGAATTGTTCGGTGGTGCTCCTTTAAAAGTTACCCAAAAAACTTAGAGACCCCGACAAGTTTCTCATTCCTTGTGATTTTCCAGAGCTGAAAGAGTGCTTAGCCTTAGCCGATCTTGGCGCTAGCATCAACTTAATACCTCTTTCCGTATGGAAAAATCTTTTGCTCCCGGAACATACTCCTACTCGTATGACTCTCAAGCTCGCAAACCAATCGGTTGCTTATCCGATTGGTGTTGTCGAATATGTCTTTGTAAAGGTAGGAAAGTTTCATTTTCCGGCCGACTTTGTTGTCGTTGATTATGATGCTGATCCTTGGGTTCCCCTCATTCTTGGGAGGCCTTTCTTGAGGATGGCACGAGCATTAATCGATGTACAAGGTGAACAGTTAACTCTTTGAGTCAATGATGAAGCCATACCATTTAATGTCGGACATACTTTGAGATATTCCTATAGATATGATGATGAATCGGTTAATCAAATCGATGTCATAGACGTTACATGTGAGGAGTATGCTCAAGAGGTGCTCAGTTTTTTAGATAATTCTAAGAGTGGCAATCCTACTCCGTCTATATATCTTATCATAACTACTTATTCCCCTTCTCTCACTGAGGTGACTTTATTTTAGAAGAGATCGAGGCTTCTCTTACAAGTGATTCAATTCCACCAGGAATTGATGATGCCGACTTTGATCCAGAGAGAGACATTCTTCTACTTGAGAAGTTATTAAATGATGTTCCATCATCTCCTCTCCCTCCAAAAGAAATTCAATTTGAGGAACTTAAAATAATAAATCTTCTATTGATGATCCTTCTGAGCTTGAGCTCAAGGACCTACCTTCTCATCTTGAGTATGCATTTTTGGATGGAACTAATAAATTACCCATCATAATTGTTAAAAACTTAAAAGATGAGGAGAAGGCCCGCCTTCTAAAGGTTTTAAAGTCACACAAGCGTGCCATCGCTTGGAAAATATCTGACATTAAGGACATTGACCCTCAATTTTGTACTAACAAAATATTAATGGAGGTTGAATTTAAACCGGCAGTCCAACATCAAAGAAGGGTGAACCTAAAAATTCATGAGGTGATCAAAAAGGAAGTTATCAAAATCCTTGATGTCGGATTGATTTACCCTATCTTCGATAGTCCGTGGGTAAGCCCCGTTCACTGTGTGCCCAAAAAGAGAGGTATGACTGTTGTGACAAATGAAGATAATGAGTTGATTCTTACAAGGCTAGTCACCGGATGGCGTGTTTGTATTGATTACTAGAAGCTTAATGATGCTACTTGTAAAGACCATTTACCGTTGCCTTTCATAGACCAGATGCTTAAACGTTTAGCAGGGAACGAATACTATTGCTTTTTAGATGGATTTTCCAAATACTTTCAGATTTCTATTGACCTACAAGACTAAGAGTAGACCACATTCACTTGCCCTTATAGGACGTTTGCCTATCGACGTACGCCTTTCGGCTTATGTAACGCTCCGGGCACGTTCCAAAGGTGCATGATGGCTATTTTCCATGACATAATCGAGGAAACAATGGAGGTCTTCATGGATGATTTCTCGGTCTTCATGGATTTTTTCTCTTCTTGCCTCTCCCATTTAGACAACATGCTCAAAAGGTGTGAAGACACTAATTTAGTTCTAAATTGGGAGAAGTGCCATTTTATGGTTAAAGAGGGCATTTTCCTCGGCCATAAAATTTCTAAATTAGGGATTAAGGTTGATAAGGCTAAATTTGATGTAATGGCAAAGCTGCCTCATCCCACTTCCGTCAAAGGTGTTCAAAGTTTTTTAGGTCACGCCGAGTTCTATCGTAGATTTATTCAAGATTTCTCTAAAATCGCCTAGCCAATGACCCATCTTCTAGAAAAAGACACCCCGTTCATCTTTTCAAAAGAATGTATTAAAACGTTTGAAACTCTTAAGAAGAATTTAACTGAAGCTTCGATTTTAGTTGCCCCCGATTGGGACCTACCATTTGAGATTATGTGTTATGCTAGTGATTTTGCGGTAGGTGCAGTCCTGGGGCAATGTAAGACCAAACATTTTTAGCCTATACACTATGTGAGTAAGACTATGACCGATGCTCAAGCTCATTATACTACTACGGAGAAAGAATTATTAGCCGTATTGTATGCTTTTGAGACATTCTGGTCCTATTTAGTCTTGTCAAAAACCGTAGTGTATACGGACCACTCGGCTCTTAAATATCTTCTTGCTAAGCAAGATGCTAAACCGAGACTGCTTTGGTGGATTCTTTTACTCCAAGAATTTGATGTCATTATTCGTGATAAAAAGGGAGCGGAGAATCTCGCGGCCGACCACTTGTTAAGATTTTAAAATCCTCATCAAGGTGATCTCGAGAAAAAGGAAATTAGTGGAACATTTCCTCTTGAGACCCTCGGAATGATATCTTTTCATGGTGATTCTAGTACTCCATGGTTTGCAGACATTGCAAATTACCATGCGGGGAATTTTGTAGTGAAAGGGATGTCGTCCCAACAAAAGAAAAAAATTCTTGAAGGATGTGAAGCATTATTTTTGGGACGACCCCTACTTGTTTAGATGTGTTTACGGCCAAGAAGCCGTTGATATCCTCACGACTCGCCATAATGGTCCCACCAGGAGACATCATGCTGCGAACTACACTGCTAAGAAAGTTTTTCATTCCGGTTTCTATTGGCCGACAATTTATCGCGATGCCCATGACATAGTGAAGTCATGTGACTCATGTCAACATCAAGGCAAAATCTCGCAAAAGGACGAAATGCCCCAAAATGCAATTCAAGTATGCGAAATCTTTGACGTATAGGGCATCGACTTGATGGGACCATTCCATTCCTCTCGAGGGAACAAGTACATTCTTGTGGCCGTTGACTACTTGACTAAATGGGTTAAAGTAAAATCGCTCCCCACTAATGATGCCTGAGTCGTTGTAAAAATTTTAAAATCTCTCTTTGCCTGATTTGGAACTCCTCGTGCTATAATTAATGATCGCGGTACTTAATTTTTCAATAACCAATTCGCGAAGGTCATGCTTAGGTATGGAGTTACTCACCGTTCTACCACATATCATCCACAAACTAGTGGACAAGTGGAGGTTTCAAATCGTGGTTTGAAATGTATCTTGGAAAGGACCGTAGGAGAAAATCGAGCTTCATGGTCTGATAAGTTAGATGATGCTTTATAGGCCTTTCGTACCACTTTAAAATGCACTCCTTATAAGCTTGTGTATGGAAAGGCTTGTCATCTTCCTATCGAGCTTGAACATAAGGCCTATTGGGCCTTGAAATATTGCAATTTGGATCTCAAGTCCTCTGGTGATCACCAAAAAGTAAAAATGAATGATTTAAATGAACTCCGAGATCAAGCCTACGAGAACTCTTTAATCTATAAAGAGAAAATGAAGAAGATTCATGACTCCAAGATTAAGAACAACGTTTTCAACATTGGTCATCGAGTTCTTCCCTTCAATTCTCGATTAAAGATTTTCTCGGGCAAGCTCAAAATCCGTTGGACCAGACCGCTCATCGTTACTAAAGTTTTCCCATATGGTACCATTGAGTTATCTCAAACCGACAGACCAAACTTCAAGGTGAACGGTCATAGACTCAAACATTATTTTGGAGGGGACATACCACCTATGGTTGTCTCGGATCTCCAAACCTTCCCCACAGACCACTAAATTCAGGGTCGAGTCAGGCTCGTGACTCGGTTAACAAAAACAAGCGCTTCTCAGGAGGCAACCTGTGTTTTTATCTTCTTTTTCTATTTTCTAATAAGTGTGACGTGAGAAGGCTCGCCTCTTCCTTTCTCCTATTTCGTGGCTTGTGTTTTATGTTCAGGATTACCCGGATTATGAAGACTCTCGTGCTCGTGGTTTTGTCCATCGTTCACTCGAGCTTTTATCCTTCGCATGTTTATTTATGGGAATCCAATATTCTAGATCTTATTGACTAACGTTTATATATTAGCATAATTAATAAATGGCTTTATATTTACGTAGGGACCCTTTTATATTAGGATTATGCATTGATTTTAGTATGGGGGTGGCAGTCCCATATTGAGGACAATGTTTAGTTCTAGTATGGGGGTATCGATTTGATCTTACTTGCATTTGCTTTGTCTTCACGTAACCCCGTTTTGCCACAAAAAATACCAAAAATATGTGATTTTATGCCAAAATTAAAAAATTTCAAAAATAAAATAAGTGTTTTTCCGATAGTGAGAACAAGAATAAATTTTGAC
The DNA here is from genome assembly GCA_026074375.1 of Tanacetum coccineum. NCBI lineage: Eukaryota > Viridiplantae > Streptophyta > Magnoliopsida > Asterales > Asteraceae > Tanacetum > Tanacetum coccineum. Next base: position 51,276 of record BQNB010010206.1, read on the forward strand.
TTGATTAAGCATGTTGCGCCCTAGCTTGCCCCTTAACCTATATAAATTTAAGCTTTTGCTAGTCTTTTATACAAGAAGCTTTAAAACGCGAATTCTAGCTTGAAAAAGCTAAGAGTTTGCAAGTTTCCATAGTAGACTTTAAATATGCAAAGCTTAATTTTATTAGACTAAGCATTTGCAGATCTTTTTAGTAAAGATTTTAAATTTGCGAAGAACGAAAAATGATAGAGTTGAATATTAGTTAGATGCTAAGCGTGGAGTCGTTGGATCTCTTTAGAGCTCATAGAGGTTAATTGTGCCTTTTTGCTCCTACCAGATTAATAAACGTTATATAATTGTTAAATAAATAAAGTTACTTTAGTTTTTGCGATTCTTAGTTTAAATCCCTTCGTAGAGATTCCTTCTGGTGAAAGTAAGGTACACATCTAGGTTTTGTTAGTGTTGTGGGGAAATAGGCTATAGATTCCTGATGGCTTGCTACCGTGGTCTAGGTAGTTAAAAGACTACATAACTTGAAATTTAGCTATAATCTATTATACTAAAAGATTGAGCCCCTAAATTTATTAGGGCTGTATCTTTAAATGTTTTCAACTCATAATCGACCTCCTTCACTCCTCACATAATATAAACGATCCATCATCAACCTTTAATCATTATTTAATTTAATGGGGTTGTATCCATTAAAGGCTTGCACTCCCATTCTGAAGTATTTGTGTACCTTTAATGCTGTTTAATAGGAAGGGGAAGGGTTCTGAAGATTGAATGCGAAGGTAAGGGTTCTAAAGAGTGGTGATTGAATGCCCATGTATACAAATAATCACCATGTAACATCTGTGTATTTAATAGGAAGGAGAAAGGTTTAAAGAGTGGTGATTGAATGCGCAGGTATACAATTTTGCTCTTTAGTTGCACGTTTTATTCTTTTTATTGTTGCTTGCATTATTTGGTCCTATAATTAGCACTATTTTGGTTAACTACATCTGCTCTTTTTACTTTCTAATGTTGCTTTGGTCATTTGGTTTAACTACTAGCAGATTATGGTTTCATTCTTGATGAGTACATGTGCTTATCATAATGTATCTTATAGTTATTATTTACAATTGATAAACTGAGAGATGATTAGGAATCTAATCGTAGTCATGGTTATAAATTTATCTAATAGATCCAGTTCCCATTCATTAAAGGGGTGTTTGGGCAAGTCTTTTTGTAGGGCTTATTTACCTATTGTATATTGGCAAAGCTCTTAAGCCCTTTTGGATGTTTGGGTAAAGTCAAATGACATATGCTTATGAGCTTACTACCTACTTTTGAGAAGCTCTTTTGATATGGCTATTTGAGAAATCTTGCAATTTGTTTTTGAGGAAGCTTCTTACATACAATATCATATTCTGTTTTTTGTTTTTTGATATACGATTTTGATGTTAGCAGATTTAATCGTAGGTAGACTTGATACGTTGGATTCCTAAGGTATGTAAACTATGTTTCAATTTTGTATAGAGTTTGTTATTTGTTTCATTGTTATATTTGGATTCCGTTTCAAGTTATGATTCTTTTTTATTGTTAGTTTGGCCAATAGTTTATAGATTATCACCAATATTTGATGCACATTGACTGTTTGATGAAATGTATAAATGAAAAGAAAAACTAGAGCAGGGGTTATATTCTACTAGGATCAAGAAAATAAACAGCCTATTGAAGGTTGATTACTATGGAGAGTGTGATATTTTTATTATTTTGAGGGCTGTAATAAACTCTTAAACGGTACTAGTTGCATTTCTGATTCTCTGATTTCTATTACAAACACGAAGACGACAAAACAAGATGTTTATAAAAACAAGAAGGTGAAAAAACTTAAGACACGTATATACCAGGCTTATAAAACTTCGGAGCGTTAGAGGATTATTTTCGTCCCCTGAGAGAAGAAGCTAGATTATATATGCCTCTGTGAAATCGGGTTAGGTCACTTAGTGGGTTTCATTCTTTTTCAGGTGACTTCTTCACATATGTTGATAGGTAGCAAGATTATTGGAATGGGTATTATATCTTTGCTATTGATATATTTGGGATTCTAATTTGAATCTGTTAAATAGTACTTTGAGTTTCTGCGTTCACCAATTTGATCTCGCTCGCGTAGTAGAAATTCACATAGTTTTTAAATTATGTAGCATCATTCATTTGATGTTTGTACTAGATTATACAAACACTTTTCGGTTACTAGCTTTGGAGAAGCAATCACAAACATACCCTTAGTTTTCTAGACCTAATACGTTAATTTGTTTGTTGATTGAACATCTGCAAACTCATGATATTTTTTTGAGTACATTGTTGTTGAAGTTGAGTGCTTGAAGGGGCTTAATGATGATAATAATGAAAACATGAGAGAAGGGTATGGATCTGTTAGAAGAAGGTTAGTTAAAAAGGCTGAGAGAGTTGACTCTTTTGATGTTAAAGCTATGGCTATTGTTGGCTCCCTTGGTCACCATAACAATTAACAAGGTTAGGCCAATGGTTAAAACATTTTTGTAAATAAACTTGGTTTACGAGCATAATATTAGGATTAATGGAGTTAATGGATTGATATCTTTATATGTGGTTGCATTTGGTGATTTTTAGATGTAGATATTTTAGTTTATGATACATCTATTAGTAAATGGCATGATTTTCATATGATAAGTGAACATTATACTAAACCATGGTAGGTAGGAATTCACATGTATATTGCAAATGCTTATAATTGGTTTTTATCAGAAAGCCATAATCTTTTCATATGAGCCTAACCAAACACCCTTTTAGTTTTTAAATTAAGTTGATAAGTAAATCTAGGCACTATCTTTTGTGTTGTGTTTTGATAACATAAGCTGACAATTTGTTATTCATGTTTATTTTGCACCATATTAGGCTAATGGTGGTATTGTGACATGTGGTGGTTTGTGTCATGTGCTAAATAGTGTGATCAGTAATGTGTCATGCATTAGAACAAATTGGATCTTCGAGGTAAGTGTACCAATCAATTTTTTTTTGTTACATCATTTCTATAGAAAGAATCTTATCCATGATTCTAATTATACTAAACATTACTTATACTACACAGGAGTGGAAGAATGCAAATAGAAACTACGCAAAGGTTTACAATTGCCCGGTGACGATCCCCTTCTGCACATATGTTCCCCAAAAGCTTATTTGTATTGCTTAAATGAAATTGCAGTCTAGGTCATTACTAACTCGAGCTATGGAAGATGGAAAGTTTGACCAAATTGTCGACTGACATTTACCACGAGACTACAACCATAATGAGAGGGCCAGGATGGTATCGTGTGCAGTAGTATGTGTCCGACACTCGGTTTGCTGCAGGCCCAAGATGAGCCAAGTCGTTCGAGCCTTAGAAGGCGATGTACCAAGCCAGGATAATCCCATCAGGTTTAGCGACTCCAGACTACTCTAAGCAATTTGTTACTTTAGTTTTAAGTATAGAACTTCTGACTTGATAATTATCCGTTAGTAGGGAGTGAAAATAGTGGCGGAGAACTGAATTCTGACATTAGCCGAGAGATGTTGAAGGGAGAAACCGAGGCGGATGATGGGAGCGGGAACAAAGTAATGGTGGTCGTTGATTCGAATATGGAATCCAAAGGTGCACTTCATTGGGCTCTCGATGATACTGTCCAAAATCAAGATACCATGATTCTACTTCATATTGCCACCGGCTCAAAACTCGGTAAATTTATAAACTTACTAACTTATTTTTTCGTGGGTATGAAATGACAAGGTCTAATCAAAGTATATATGTTCTACTATTATAAAAGATATCTTTTGTCCCACTGTAATTTTTTCCCATGTATGGACTAACATTAATACATACGTACTTCACACAAATGTGGCTCAGGATTAACTTATATTCCTTGATAATATGAAGAGGTACCATTTTCTGATCATTTAATTATTAAACATAGGTAGAATTTGGAGCTGTTTTCCCCCACATATGTTGTATGTAGATTTTTTGTTTATTGTTTGTTACTGAAATTCTAACACCCGGCGCATTCTAGTAATAATCAGGTGACTCCAACCTCTTTTATATCCTGACATGGGCAAGTCAATCAAAGAGCATACGAACACCTTTGCTCCTTAAAGAAAAATCTTGAAACCATAAGGCCTGAGGTCAGTAGAATCATCTGTAAGATGTATGCTTATTCATTAATTGTATTGTGACTTAAAGTATCAATAACTAACACGAGTTTCAAAACGCAAAGCCCAGCACGCCAGCACCCCCATCAAAATCATAAGTTGATCACAATAAAACCTTGGAAAATTCAGTAAACAACATAAGGTATTTTTGCAATGGACCCAATATCACATTCGTAAGTTACTGAATTTGTTGCGCTAATAATCTTATTATTTTCGTGATCAAGTCTGAAGCAGTTGATTAGTTCTAACAATCTGTTATTGTTTATTAATACCAATGTTTACCTACTGATGATGGTAAAACAGGAGAACGACATAACCTTCAAAACTAAAAAACCTGTAATCTAAAGAAACCATAATACGACAAGATGTTCCTCTTTCATTCCCTTCTACAAAAAAAAGGAAACATAAAAGAGATAGGCGGAGTCGTCAACACAAGGAGCTAGGAGGTTGTGTGATGTCGATCCATCTACAAGGACTTACTATGGCTATATCTGTGTTCACATGATTAATAATTTTCCTAATAACCTAGTTAAACCACTCATAATCCATGTGCCAATAATGGTGTCCCTCCCCTTTTGTTAGCATTTTGGAGAGTGTTTGTACTATAAGGCAGATTAGTCGGTTATAGCGAGTCCAAGAACAATAAACTTTGTGGTGTTGCACAAGATATCAGCAACCCCATCGGAGTCGCTTAGAAGATTGGCATTCAGAACAGCAGCAGTAACGCATGACGCGACGACCTGACTTGCTAAAAAAATAACAGTAGTAAACAACCAATTCATGTTCACAATCTTCACAGAACAGTTGCATCAAAATATAATTTGTAGGAATGGCATTACACTAATAAAATTATCTATATATTCACATTGTAAGGTTGCAATTCTTATTTAGTCATGTGCACTTCTCTGTCGACTCTATATTATATCCCAAAAATCTCATTTAAGAGTATCAAGTTATTACATCAGGTTCTTACTCACATCGGGTGCACCAACACAAGTACACAACACATACAATGACATTTACAAAAATCTTCGATCTGTATATGATATTAGAATGAAAATAAATATGTTTAGTCGGGTGGCTTTGAATATCAATTTATTTAAAAAGGTTTCAAACCTTAAACATTGGCTCTTGATTCAATTGGGTTTTAACAACTTTTAAGGGGTGTTTGGCCAAGCTTTGTTGAGGGGATTAGTAGCTTATTGTGGATTCAAAAATCTTTTAAGCTCTTTAATGGGTAAAACATGATTTAGGTAATAAAGGAATGGGTAACGCGTTTAACACATAAGTATACATCCAAAATATATAATGGGTATGACCCATTTGATGGTAGGGAGTAATGGGCACTAACATACTTATACCTCCCCAACTCATAGAAATCATAGGCAATCAACAATTAGATACAACCCATGTGCATCGCACGGGTCTGCACGCCTCGTAATAATAATAAATATATGTAATAAACTAAAGCCGAAATAAAACCACTGGATCATGGTCGGTTCGTGCCCGATGTGACAGTCGTTTAAAGGTGGAGGTAATAATAATAATAATAAATCTAAGACTGATAAAAGTTTACTGGACCATGGTCGGCTCGCATACCGATGTGGCCGTTTTCAAAAAGGTCGAGAATCTCCTGGTCGAAATAAGACTCTTGGGCCATGGTCGGCTCGCATACCGATGTGGTAGTTATTTAAAGGACCGAGGGATTAAAATGTAGCAATAAGAATAAGAATAAAGCCAAATTTCGACTCCGGGGTTATCTAAATAAAGCCTCCATCTCTGGACTCGTAGTTGAGTTATTTCAGATGAAATAAAAAAGAAAACCCCTAAATCATGCAAATTTAGAACCTTAATGTGGACCTTATTCTCACCATATCGTCTCTTTAGGAAAAGATTTCAAACTAATTATGGTCTAAACCGGGTTTACTATATATGAATAAGGACATAATTTATTTATCACCATTAATAAAAATAACATTCTTAGATGATTAAGGAATAAGGGAGCGGAAAGTAGCTATGCGTACACAATTAGCATTTATGAGTAGTGTTAGCATCTTAACTTATATTTAACAATGATTTCATTTTAAGCTTGGTTTGGGGCGGGTAAAAAATCGAGGACGATGAATTTATCTTTTTGGACACAATTTAAAAGTGTTTCTTGTTTCGTGAACCTAAAAGTTATGATTAAATAATGAAAGTCAATCATATCGTCTCTTAATATATATATATATATACATATATATATATATACATACATATATATATATATATATATATACATATATATATATATACATATATATATATATATATATATATATATATATATATATATATATATATATATATATATATATATATATATATAAAGAAATGGTAAAACGGGGCGTTTCAAAACTAGTGATTTCTTAATCCCCTTAGATGAACACTTAGCTACTTTTCGAGGTAATTAGTCTAGGGGGTTGAAATTTTTGGTTTTAAGCGTGTATTTATATCATTGCGTGAGGACACGGCAATAGCGTAGTATGGGGGATTTTGATATGTGTTTAATCACATATCACTTTTCTTTATAAAAATGAGCTTAAATGACCAAAAACAAATAGAAAATACATTGTATTTGTCTGTTTTGTTAATTGTGTTGTGCAGGTAACGAATATTTACAAAAGGACAAAAATATGGCCAAATGGAAAAAAACGAGCACGATATTGGAAGAGAGTGAGAAAACAAAGCCGAGGACGTATTTATCTTTAATGGGCTAACCCGTACCCATTTATTGGGCCAGGTCAGCCCATAAACACTCAAACTATATAAACGAAAGCCCTAGCCCAATCTTACCAATCCAAGCCCATTTAAAAAATATAAGCCCAAACTCGTCCAAGTCAATCTTATTAAACAGTCAAAAAATACTATTTATCCTTCCCTCCTACTTTTACATTGCAACGACAACGAGTAACAATGGTTAATTCTTCCCTCCATACGCCCCTTCTCTTCTAGAAAGCTTACGTGGCAAGTAGTACATCATTCCCAGGCCACGCTGGCTATCCTGAGGTATCTTATTGGTTGAAAATATGTGGAGGCAATCTAAGGGCTCAAATAGATGGATCTGGAGTTTGTTAGCAATCAAGGGACGAGATTAGAGCTTTTGAGACGCTCCTCATGGCCTAGAACCTTCCTCGCCAGCTATAAATAGTGGAAAGATTTCACACAGAGATATCTAGTTTTTAGTAGTGTATTTTTAGCTTAAATTTCAGCTTATTATATTTTGCTTATTGTAACTTCATTTTAATAGCTTGTAAACCTTTTATCATTAATAAAATGCCAGTTTCCTTTTAAATTTTGTGTTGAATTTATGATTTTACTTTTATGCAATTTCGTCTAAAATGTGTTTGGATATGACTTAATAAGCCCAATAAGCTCTTAATTACCTAATAAGCTAATAGTTATTCAGTTAAGCTATCTTATAGCTTAACTAAATAAGCTATTTCACTTAAATCCTTTCAAAAGTCATCATAAGCTAAGAATGGAAGATAAGCCAGAAATGGATGGGCTTATAGTACTTTACAAGATTATGAAAATAAGACGGAGCTTGTAGATTAAGCTCTAAAAAGCAGTTTTAGTCCTAGTTTTGAGCAAAGGACAAGGTACAATTAGTTTTACCTTTTTAGCTTAATTTCTGTTTTAGCTTATCAAACTGCTTAATCTATGTTTATTAGTGTTAAAATGTGCTTAATCTGTCTAATGATAGCTTATTATGTCTAGTTTATAGTTTAGATTTAGCTTGTTTTGAGTATTAATTAGAAACTTTCCAATTCATAGTTTCAATGCTTATAAGCTTAGCTTAATAAATAGTGCTTATTTCTAAAAGGTTATTGCTTATTTATCCTTAATTTTGTTAGTTCTTAATCTATTTTAGCATTTTGAAGCTTATTGAGGTCTCTTTTAGCTTAAAATTGGATTTACATGTTTTAAAGGGATGTTTGGGTTAAGGGCTTAAATATGGTAAAATAAGGTTGAAATCTGTTTGTGGTATTCAAATCAGTTTCATAAGCTCTAATTTAGTCTAAATGTTAGTTTTATTAAGATTAGAATAGGTTTTGTTAAGTTTTCTAGTTTGTTTTATCAAAATCTCAAGTCTGCTAGTCCTAGAGTTGTTTTAAACTGATTATAAGCTGGATTTATGAAAAGTGTACTTAAGGTGTGAATTTTGTGCTTAGAATGGAACTCTTTTGAATCATTGTAAATCTGTTTTGGGTTTTAAGTCTTTGGAAAAACCTTTAGAGTATCTTAGATCAAAAACAGTCAAGTTAAGTTAGTTAGATGGTTGTTCTTAAAAGTCTGAATTTGCAGATCATTTGAGGTCATTTCCTAGCTTAATTTAGGTTAATTTTTGTTGAATTTAGCTTATTGTAGTTTGTTTTCAATCTGTCTCAAGTTTTCAGTTTGTCAAAATAGCTTTTGAGTCTTAATTTTAAGCTTCAAAAGAGTCATATTCAACACAAAAAGTCCAAAGGCAAGAAGTGGTAAACTGCAATTTTCATTTGTCTTTTCTAGCTTATTTCCTAAACCAATTTGCTAAATTCTAGCTTATTAGTGTTATTTGGGTCTAGTCCTTTTTCTGTTTTTAGTTTTTAGCTTATTCCTAGTGCTTATTAGTTCATTAACTTAGCTTAAAAATGTGGTAAAAGTCTTTTAATTTTTTTTTTGAGTCCAACTGTCTAAATTAGCTTAATTGTTTTCAGCTTATTTCATTCACTTATTTTTAGTCTTTAGTGCTTATTAAGTCTAGTTCTAGGTCTGTGTCTAGCTTATTGGTCTTAGAGTTAGCTTATTAGTCTTATTGAGTCAACTAGTTTTAACTAAATCAAAACAAGTCTTAAAATAGCTAACTATCAACTTTTGATTGACTTTTTTTAGCTTATTAATAAGTTCAGGCTTAAGTCTCTTAATTAAATTTGCTTATTTTTCCTTAATCTTTAGCTTTTTCAAAAAGAAAAATAAAAAAAATGTTTTGCAAAAAGGGACAGTCACAGGACTCGAACCTGTGACCTCTCCCTCAACACACACACCCCTTAACACTGCGCCCTTGGGTCTTTTTCATTATACCTTTGTTACATTTATTTTTTTTACTAGTTTAGGTTTTAGCTTATTTTCCTTATTGATTTTTCACAGTTTTTTTATTTGTTTTTCTTTGTAAACTTGAAAAATAGTGTCTAGTATTTTTATAATTTTTCTCAAATTTTTAAGATTAAGTTTAGTATTTTTTTTGTTTAATTTTTATTCTTATTTAGTTTTAAAAATAGTTTTAAATACTTTAAAAATCTAAAAAAATATTTTTTGTTTTTAAAAAAATAGTTTAATACATTTTAGTTTAAGTAATTTGCATTTTGAGTTTTAAGAGTCTTATTTTTGTCATTTTTAGTTAATTAGTTTCTTTTAGTTATTAATTAGTTTTTTTAAATGTCGTTTAGATTTTAAATTGCTTTTATTCAAGCACCCGATCACGAACCGAAACAAGATTTTCAATATGCACGCTTCGTTGGGAAAACGACTCGGGAACGATTTGAATTTTATCATTTCCTAAGGGTAATTTTCTCTTCAATACTTTCCGAAAATATATTTTATTAGTGATTAGCTTATTACTCTGTCACAAGAGTAATTTTCCTATTTACTTATATTATATATATACTATAACTATTGAATCAATTTTTGGCGTCGCTGCCGGGGATGTGTGAAACGATTATCGCGTTGAAGTTTGAAGATTAGTGTATTGAAGGCCCTTCCCAGTGAAGTTATCATTTTTTTTGTGAATATATATTTTACATTTCTTTATTATTTTTCATTTTCTTTTATATAAAACTAAAAAAATACAAAATATTTTTATTTTTCTCATTTTATTTTTGTGGATTTATTAAAACATCAACAATACTTTTCCTAAAGTATTGAAAAAACAACAAAAAAACCATGTTGTCAATTGTTAAATCGGCTCACCTTTAGATTAACAAACTATCAGAGAGGTATAAGGAGGGTTGATCCTATGAACTTCTACCCGAAAGGTGAAGTTTTTAAAATGCTTCGTGCTTACCCGCTCCTCCGCTTCTTTGAGCGTTTTCTAGAGATTTACCGTGCACTTTTGACTATCGGTTAAAAAATATTTTTCTCTTATTTTGTTTTTTTAGTGCATGCGCACCCGCTCTTCATCGAATTTAATTGTTGAATCTTCCACGATTCCAAAGCAACGTAATCATAGACGTTCCAAGCAAATATTCAAACCCGAGCTTCAAACTATTATAGAGACTCCCGTTAACACTATGGCGGATACGCGTACTATGTCAGAATTACTCCAAGCACCCACTGAGGGTTACGGAGATGCAATTGTTCTTCCCCCTATACTTGCCAAAATTTTTGAGTTAAAAGTCGGGTTACTTACGCTAGTAACTTCGAGTCAATTTCATGGTTTTGAGAGGGATGATTCCTATTCTCATATTTGTTGGTTTAACACGATCACTTCTACTCTTAAGTACAAGAATGTTCCACATAAAGCTATCAAGTTGATGCTTTTCCCATTTTATTTTGAGGGGGTTGCCTGGATTTGGCTAGAAAAAGAACCCCCTCATTTTATCCATACATGGGAAGATCTGGTTTCTAAGTTTGTGAATTATTTCTTTCCTCCTTCGAAGACTACGAATATCAAGAATTACATCACGAATTTTTAGCAGAGGTTTGATGAAACGTTTCGTGAGGCATAGGACCGTTTTAAAGATCTCCTTCGTAAATGCCCACATCACGGTTTTTTAGAATTGCATCAAATCGACACATTTTACAATGCGTTGACGCAATCCGATCAAGATTATCTAAATGCAGCCGCTGGTGGTAATCTCTTGAACCGTACTCCTCGAGATGCTTTGACTATTATTAAGAATAAGTCAAAAGTTTGCACTTCAAGAAATAAACCGGTTGTTTCAAAGATGAGTGCTACTACTTCTTCTTCTACTCTCGCTTATCTACCAGAGATTACCGCTCTTACTGATGTCATTAAGGCTATACTTCTTCAAAACAAGACCCCTTCACCAACTCTCGTTAAAGCTATAGAAGAAATTTGTGTTACTTGTGGTGGACCACATCCTTACTATGAGTGTCTTGTCACCGATGGCAACACTTTTAATGCTTCAGCAGCCACGGGGACCTACAATCAAGGAGGTCCCGGATACCATCCTCAAGGAGAAACTAATTATCGTGCTAGCAATCAAATGAGACCACCTGTTTTTCCTCAACCAAATATGCAAAACAATCAGAACCAGTATAATCAGAATCAAAGATACAATCAAAATCGAGGAAATAACTCCAATTAAGGAAATCAAAATTATCAAGCTCCGCTTAATCAAACTCAAGTTGGACCTTTGAATGATTTCTCGAACTAAATAAGGACTAATGATGTTAATATGAGAGCTATGCAAAATCAAATAAGTAATATGAAGACAGAATTGAAGAATGAAATCCATACTACGATAATGAATCAAAACAATGAGCTAAAGAACATGATGAGCAACTTTATTCAAATGCATTATCCCTCGAGTTCGGAATCACTTCCTAGTAATACCGTTGCTAACCCAAGAGGTAACTTGAAAGTTATTACTACCCGAAGTGGTGTTTCTTATGATGGACCTACAATTCCACCTACTTCTCCTCTTCCGAAAGAAGTAGAACATGAACCAGAGGCGACAAAGGACAAGGTGCAAACTATAAGTTCAGGAAGTACCGCACACGTCCAACCTCCGGTTGTCCAAGTTCCTATTCCAGAGCCCGAGGTTGCTCCAAAGCCTAATACTAAACCTTCGATTCCTTATCCTTCAAGGCTTAATGACTAAAAGCTCTGAGAGAAAGCTAATAATTAAATGTTGAAGCTCTTTTAAATCTTTCAAAAATTACATTTCGACATTAGCTTTGCGGATGCTCTTCTTCACATGCCTAAGTTCGCTTCTACGTTTAAGAATCTCCTTAGTAATAAGGAGAAATTATTCGAATTGTCAAACACTCCATTAAATGACAATTGTTCGGCGGTGCTCCTTAAAAAGTTGCCCGAAAAACTTGGAGACCCCGAAAAGTTTCTCATTCCTTGTGATTTTTCAGAGCTAGAAGAGTGCTTAGCCTTAGCCGATCTTGGCGCTAACATCAACTTAATTCCTATTTCCGTATGGAAAAAGCTTTCACACCCGGAACTTACTCTTACTCATATGACTCTTGAGCTCGCAAACCGATCGGATGCTTATCCGGTTGGTGTTGCCGAAGATGTCTTTGTAAAAGTAGGAAAGTTTCATTTTCCGGCCGACTTTGTTGTCGTTGATTATGATGTCGATCTTCGGGTTCCCCTCATTCTCAGGAGGCCTTTCTTGAGGACGGCACGAGCATTAATCGATGTACACGGTGAAGAGTTAACTATTCGAGTCAATGATGAAGACACAACATTCAATGTCGGACACACTTTGAGATATTCCTATAGATATGATGATGAATCGGTTAATCGAATCGATGTCATAGACGTTACATGTGAGGAGTATGCTCAAGAGGTGCTCAGTTTTTTAGATAATTCTAAGAGTAGACATCCCACTCCGTCTTTAGATCCTATCATAACTACTTCTTCCCCCTCTCTCACTGAGGTGACTTCATTTTCGAAGAGATCGAGGCTTTTCTTACAAGTGATTTAATTCCACCAGGAATTGATGATGCCGACTTTGATCCAGAGGGAGACATTTTTTTACTTGAGAAGTTATTAAATGATGATCCATCATCTCCTCTCCCTCCGAAAGAAATTCATTTTGAGGAACTTAAAATAATAAAATCTTCTATTGATGATCCTCCGGAGCTTGAGCTCAAGGACCTACCTTCTCATCTTGAGTATGCATTTTTGGAGGGAACTAATAAATTACCCGTCATAATTGCTAAAAACATAAAAGATAAGGAGAAGGCCCGCCTTCTAAAGGTTTTAAAGTCACACAAGCGTGCCATCGCTTGGAAAATATCTAACATTAAGGGCATTGACCCTGAATTTTGTACTCACAAAATATTAATGGAGGATGACTTTAAACCGACAGTCCAACATCAAAGACGGGTGAACCCAAAAATTCACGAGGTGATCAAAAAGGAAGTTATCAAACTCCTTGATGCCGGATTGATTTACCCTATCTCTGATAGTCCGTGGGTAAGCCATGTTCATTGTGTGCCCAAAAAGGGAGGTATGACCGTTGTGACGAATGAAGATAATGAGTTGATTCCTACAAGGCTAGTCACCAGATGGCGTGTTTATATTGATTAATGAAAGCTTAATGATGCTACTCATAAAGACCATTTCCCGTTGCCTGTCATGGACCAGATGCTTGAACGTTTAGCAAGGAACAAATACTATTGCTTTTTAGATGGATTTTCCGAATACTTTCAGATTCTTATTACCCGCAAGACCAAGAAAAGACTACCTTTACTTGCCCTTATGGGACGTTTACCTACCGACGTATGCCTTTCGGATTATGTAACTCTCCGGGCACGTTCCAAAGGTGCATGATGGATATTTTCCACGACATGATCGAGGAAACAATGGAGGTCTTCATGGATGATTTCTCGGTCTTCATGGATTCTTTCTCTTCTTGCCTCTCCCATTTAGACAAAATGCTCAAAAGGTGTAAAGACACTAATTTAGTTCTAAAATAGGAGAAGTGCCATTTTATGGTTAAAGAGGGCATTGTCCTCGACCACAAAATTTCTAAATCAGGGATTATGGTTAATAATGCTAAAGTTGATGTAATGGCAAAGCTACCTCATCCCACTTCCGTCAAAGGTGTTTAAAGTTTTTTAGGTCACGTCAGGTTCTATCGTCGATTTATTTAAGATTTCTCTAAAATCGCCTGCCCGATGACCCATCTTCTAGAAAAAGACACCCCATTCATCTTTTCAAAAGAATGTATTGAAGCGTTTGAAACTCTTACGAAGAAATTAATTGGATCTCTGATTTTAGTTTCCCCCGATTAAGACCTACCATTTGAGATTTTGTGTGATGCTAGTGATTTTGCGGTAGGTGCAGTCCTGGGGCAATGTAAGACCAAACATTTTCAGCCTATACACTATGCGAGCAAGACTATGACCCAAGCTCAAGCTCATTATACTACTATGGAGAAAGAATTATTAGCTGTAGTATATGCTTTTGAGAAATTCTGCTCCTATATAGTCTTGTCAAAAACCATAGTGTATACAGACCACTCGTCTCTTAAATATCTTCTTGCTAAGCAAGATGCTAAACCGAGATTGCTCCGGTAGATTCTCCTACTCTAAGAATTTGATGTCATTATTCATGATAAAAAAGAAGCGGAGAATCTCGCGGCCGACCACTTGTCGAGATTAGAAAATCCTTATCAAGGTGATCTCGAGAAAAAGGAAATTAATGAAACATTTCCTCTCGAGACCCTTGGAATGATATCTTTTCATGGTGATTCTAGTACCCCATGGTTTGCCGACATTGCAAATTACCATGCGGGGAATTTTGTAGTGAAAGGGATGTCGTCCCAACAAAAAAAATATCTTTAAGGATGTGAAGCATTATTTTTAGGACGACCCCTACTTGTTTAGAATTTATGCGGATCAAGTGATTAGACGATTTGTTTACGGCTAAGAAGCCGTTGATATCCTCACGGCTTGCCATAATAGACCCATCGGGGGACATCTTGGTGCGAACTACATCGCTAAGAAATTTTTTGATTCTGGTTTATATTGGCCGACAATTTATCGCGATGCCCATGACATGGTGAAGTCTTGTGACTCCTGTCAACGTCAAGGCAAAATCTTGTAAAAGGACAAAATGCCCCAAAATGTAATTCAAGTATGCGAGATCTTTGACGTATGGGGCATCGACTTTATGGGATCCTTCCCGTCCTCTTGAGGGAACAAGTACATTCTCGTAGCCGTTGACTACTTGTATAAATGGGTTGAAGAAAAAGCGCTCCCCACTAATGATGCCTGAGTCATCGTAAAAAATTTAAAATCTCTCTTTCCCTAATTTGGAACTCTTCGTGCTATAATTAGTAATCGCGGTACTCACTTTTGCAATGACCAATTTGCGAAGCTCATGCTTAAGTATGGATTTACTCACCGTCTTTCTACCCCATATCATCCACAAACTAGTGGACAAGTGGAGGTTTTAAATCGTGGTTTGAAAAGTATCTTAAAAAGGACCATAGGCGAAAATCGAGCTTCATGGTCCGATAAGTTAGATGATGCTTTATGGGCCTTTCGTACCGCTTTCAAATCATGGTGCACTCCTTATAAGCTTGTGTATGGAAAGGCTTGTCATCTTCCTATCGAGCTTGAACACAAGGCTTATTGGACCTTGAAATATTGCAATTTGGATCTCAAGTCCACGGGTGATCACCAGAAAGTTCAAATGAATGAATTAAATGAACTCTGGGATCAAGGCTACGAGAACTCTTTAATCTACAAAGAGAAAACAAAGAAGATTCATGACTCCAAGATTAAGAACCTCATTTTCAACATTGGTGATCGAGTTCTTCTCTTTAATTCTCGATTAAAGATTTTCTCGGGCAAGCTCAAAACTTGTTAGACCAGACCGTTCACCGTTACTCAAGTTTTCCCTTATGGTACCATCGAGTTATCTCAAACTGTTAGATCGTTTTCTGAATAGATCTTAACCTTTAGCTTGTAAAGGGTTTGTTCCTTTAGATAATTCTAAAGCAACAATAATGAAACACTGATTTGAACACTATTGATTATGCGGAAACTAATCAATAATGACAAGTAAGAAACAGTATTAAAAATCACAAAAGAACTTTATACTATAACTTTGAATCTGCTAGGTTACAATTACAAAAACTATGATTGTTCATCGATCCTCTATGATTTGTGACAACTATCGCTACTAACTAAGCCTAGTTCCCTTTTTATAACAAGAAACCCTAAGGCTTTACAAAACGCGTATAAATATCATGTATATCCTTTCCTAAGATATCTCATGCATATCTTATAAACGGTACTAAATATTTTATACTAATGGTACTAACTATCTGATCAGTACTAACATTTTGTACTATCATACAAATTACAACTACAAAACTAAACTAGTATAAGACTAACGATAACTAACTCAGGATGCATAATTCTTAATCAATCCTCCCCTAAACATGATTGTTGAACCTTGTTTTAACTTCATGTATCTCTTTAGTTTAAACCATCTTGTAGACTAGGAGGATGTATCCCAACACTCTATCACAACTTGATCTGATCTTTGCGATAAATATTTGACATCCTTCAGCTATCCAATCTATTAATCAGCAACATTCTACTTCAGTAAACACAACAACATCAACTAAGTTGGCTTTGTAGTTTTTGGCAACTACCATCCATTTAACGGATTTGCGATATTCTTATTACCATTCGCCGTTGCTCTGAGATAAGCCAATCTACTTATAGAACAATAAGGTTGAATTGATAACCTTATAGTTTTGATAAACAATCAACTATCCAATGGATTTTGCTTTGTCTTTACCAAAAGATGTTTTGCTTTTGGACAAGTCTATGCTTCAATGATCATCAACATAGTGCATAATAACCATATAGTTTTTTAGCAAAACTAACAGCTATCGACGAGATTTGATTAATTCTCTATACCCAGGAACTATTTGACCGGACTCAGCCAACTCTTTACTAAGAATCAAGATGAGTATGAGAACCCATCAATTTTATGGTAAATTGTCAACCATAGACGGATTTGAGAAGACTTTACCACAAGTCATTTGCTTATGGACTGAGACCAGTCTCTTATGTTTGTTAAACATGGTGAACTGATGAAACCATTTGATCGTGTGGTATTTGAAACCCAACAAACTCAAAGATCCTTCTTCTCACTTCCATCTTGGCTCTAAACTCATCAATCTGTTTGCACAATAAACCTTACAAAACAAATACAGATATCATCATTCAGATACAACTGTCAATCTTAGATCCATCCATCGCTCCTCAGTGTCTGTTTGTAAGAGGATATCTTCCTCTCAAGAAGCAGCTTGATCTACAGTACCATCTTCTAGTCTCAAAACATGAACTCTACAGTTTTCATAGAATATCCAGCTCTGAAGCTTCCACTCTTCTTGATTCTTCCAGAGTTCATCATCTTCCTTTGACTCAAACATAGTCCTCAAATCACCCCAAAGAAGTAGATCAATTCCTTCTGGAGGTGTTGTTTCAAATCTTTTCATTACTAGACTATGTATCTCAATCAGATCCATCCTATCAAAAAGTTTAATCATCTCAGAAAAGGTCTTGATCCACCTTGAACTTCCATCAGCTCTAAAAACTCTGTAGTAAATCAACTCTCTTCCAAAATGACCATAATCATAAAATTTTGATTCCCAGTTGATGATAGGATACCTAGTGCCTAGAATTTCATAATCAATCTTTTCTTCTTCTTCAGGAACTATCTTTAGAAAGATTCTTAGTTGATTCTCCTCTTCATGATCAGAATCAGTCTTTTGCCTTTTTGACCTCTTTGGAGCTTTCATCTTAAGTCTCCTTCCTGATCTTTTCCTGATATTCTCCTTAGGTCCTTCAACCTTACTGCTTTCAAGTTCTTTAGCAACTTCTTCTTTATCCATACCAGCTGCTTTCTTGTTCATCTTTTCAATCAACTTATCATCCTCAGCAGAACCAATTGGAATAAATCTTTCATTTTCCCTTTTTACCTTTTCATACATCACTTGTATTTCTTCAAACTTCTTTTTGTTCAGCTGAGCATGTTTGTATCCACCTACATGCTTCAAGTATGTCATCATTTGGTTTCTCAGCTGATTTCTTGTAGGAAGCTTGTTTCTGATAGCCTCAGATCTTTGTTGAGCAAGAAATCTTCTTTGTGCAGCAATGGTATCATGAAGAAACTTGGCTCTTTGCTCAATGGTAAACTTTTCTCTCTCTTCTTCTTGAAGCTTCTCAGCAAGAATCTTGTCAGCATTAAGTCTTGCTTGAATAAAGTCATACTCATTGGTGAATGCAGCCATAGTAGCTTCTTCCTCAGCTAACCTTTTCTTATTCTCTTCTGCTTCCCATTCCTCTTGAACTTTTCTGGCTATCTCTTCATCATTAGCAAGCATTTTAAACTTCTTTTCAGCTTCAGTGATATCTTCTGATTCAGTATCAGATTCATCTTCTTCTTCAATCTTCTTTTTGCCTTTAGCTTTTGGATCAATCTTAGGAAGAGGCTTTAATGTTAAGATTGACCTTTCAATTTTAGTTCTTGGTCTATCAGTATCTTTAGTATCCTTGATCTCAACTCCTTTTTCTTTTTTCTTCAGTTTCACCTTGTTCTAACTCATTGTGATGAGAACTTGTGCAACGGTCTCATCATCACCAAAAACTGTTAGAGTAGGTGTTGAAGTCATTGTTGGAGTAGCACTTTCATCTGAATTTCCATCTTTTGGCTCAGCAGTACCTTCATCATCCTTGTCGGTACTAACTTTTGGCTTGTCAGTACTAACTTTTGGTTGAGCAGTACTAACTGGATCTTCAGTACTAACTCCCTTTTCTGCACTTTCCTTCTCTTCAAGCACCACAGTATCTCCAGAAAAGCTAAGCTCTAATGTTTTAGAGCTTGTCCTCCCCTCATATTAAGCATCCTCAGTCTCTATGTAGTCCATTGCATCATCCACAATATCATCAAAAGCTGGATCTTTATGCACTGTAGGTTCAGATTTGGCAGGTTTCCTCCCATGTTTGGATACAGACTCCTTCTGCATCAACTTTTTCGTCAAGGACTTCTTCATGGAGACACTCTTAATCCAAGCATGATGGTGTGATATCACAGGTTTAGGCTTCTTCTTTAGTTGCTTGATTTGAGACTTCAAATCTTTAATTTGTGTAGCTTGAGTTATGACCTGTTTACATAAAGACACACAAAGATCATATACACTTTGAAGTGTTAGGCCATCCTCATTTCCTGATAGGGATCTATCACTGGATGACTGACCTCCATGATTCCCACCAAATCCTTCTGGAATGGAATCAGGAATTGGGTTAGAAGAAGAAGGTCTGAGGGATGGGTCAGGTTGTGGCTTAATTGGGTCTTCACTTGGGTGAGAAAAAGAAGGTGTGGGTTGGGTTTCAGATGGTCTTTCTGAAACTACACATTCATCCTTTGTTGGTTGAGCCAACATAGAAGGAAATAAAGGGGTCACATTCCTAGAAAGTATTTTACCCTTTTTAACCATAAAAGAGAAAACCTTAGTAGTCAAAGCATTAATAGGGAAGTGGTCTAAGGGGACAGGCACATTATTGAGTTGGTTAGTCAAAAATACTAGAAAAGACCTTAGGTACATGACAAACTTCTTCTTTGCATCTAAATGCCTCATCATACCATCAAAAATTAGTTTTGAAAAATTATAAACTTGATTAGTGGCCAAACATATTACAGCAGTTGCAATATTTATGGGTATTTGATCCCAAGATGTGCTTTTTGAGCTTAAACAATAAATAATGGTATGAAACAAAAATTTCCATTGAGGAGAGAATAATCCTTGATTAAAAGTAAGTGTGTTCAAATCTCCCTCATACCCCATCAATTATATGGTATCAAATATAGCCTGGTTTGATAACACATCAATCCCAACAGCATCATTAAAGTGAAGATCACTTCTAATTGATGCTTCTGAGATTGAGACAGGCTTGCCAACAACTGTGGCAGTAATATACCTAACATTGTTGATTGTTTTGGATTTAGAAGTCATCGAAAACTGTTCAACAAACATAGTAGAGACAACAGGACTTACAGTGAGAGCATAGTGAATTGAGTTGCGTGTAAGGAAGTATATGATCTTATGAAATTCAGCATTCCCATCTGTCTTTTCTAAGTAGGCGACCATATTGTGCTTAGGACAGGATTCAAGAGTTGCTATAATCGATGAATTAATAGTTGTCGGTGATGAAAAGATTATGGTTTGTAAACGAGAGCGATTAAGAAATCTTAGGTGAAGAAAGTGTGCAATTGAGATGGGTTTATAGAGGTTGAGCAAACCTAAGAGCAAAGAAACTGTACAATTTACACTTTAGACCCCTAGCGGTATTTTATCCAACGGCTATTCAGCGGTACAAACTTTGCCCATTGGTACCAACTTTAAGCCTGGTGGTACTAACTTTTGGGTAACCAAAATTAACCAAAACTAGCAGCACTAACTAACTTAGTACCATATGAAGAGCCCTCCAAAACAAACCAAACTGTATTACAAGGCGTTGCACGTAATTCACACACCATAATCATCTGTAGATATCTTCGAGCAGTACTAAGTAAGCCTAGCGGTATTAATTCTGGTACTAGCAGTACAAAGTGTCTACAGTAATATGAACTAATCTGAGTACCACATCTAACCTTGAATCCTTATGCCAAAGAGTATAGTGT
>BQNB010010206.1:72400-84596 GCA_026074375.1 Tanacetum coccineum
TGAAACTTTGTTATTTTTTTAATTTTGTGTTGGCATATGTTAGTTTTTTTTCAGGTTGGTCATCTTCTTTGTTTTATTTAAAGGTATATGTTTTTACTCAAAACCCTAATGAAACACCGTGTTATTTTGTTTATTTTGTGTATGTGTATGTTTGTTTTGTTGGTATTAGGGTTTGATAGCACGGTAGAAGAAACGTGAAAGAACCAAGATTGCTATGCGTAATCCTGAGCTGATTTATTTTTTATAAAGGTTCAAAGCGACCTTGACCTTGGTAGCCACTGAATGCAGTTTGCAGTCACATCCTAACATGTTGCACATTCTTAATTATTGTCTTGATGATATATCTTATGATGAAGCACGGGATTTTCACTTCAGTAATGGTTAAATGTATATTTCAAGCTGTTATTCTCTTTGGCTTGCATTTTTTGTTATATGCAGACACGATTGGGAATATACCGGCTTGCGGAAACATCATGTACAAAGAAAGTAAGAACATTTAGGAAAATGAACCATTTTTATGGTTAGAACTCGAAGATGTTAATTCATGAACCATTTTCAGGGAGCCTTTCTTTTTTGATAATTCATTAAGATGAAACTTTAGCGAAAGTATAAAGCCTCATTTATAAAAAGTGGGGGTTCCTGATGTAGAGTTTTGCGAAGGTATTTATTTTCTTATATACTTGTGATGCCTGATACTTAGTTGAGCTTACTGTATATCACATTCTTTTAAATCACTTCTTTTATACCATAAGCACAAAGTCGACAATGACATCTGACTTGCAACTGCCTTTTCCCTTGTGTTTCTCAGTGGAAGTTTACCTTTCTATCTATGGGGTGGCCAAAGTATTTAGAAGACACATATGTTGTATTTAACCAGTTTCAGGTTCATAGTTGAATATTCTATCGGAAAGGTGAGAATGCTGCAAATGAAGGTTTTAAGTTTAAAATTTCATTTGCAGGTTTTCAGCTATGATGGTGTGCACCTTCCAGATTCTCTAGCTGTTACAGCAGCTGGAATTGCTATGTAAGTTTCATCAAAAAGTTAATCATCGTTGCTCTTAGATGACATCATGGGTTAATATGATTTCAGCTACAAATCAGAACTGTTTTTGTTTCATCAGTATATCTGATTCAAACTGAACTTTTGGTAAGCGATAATATCGTTTAGCTATTCACATTTTGCGATGTATAAAAATGGCGGAACAGCCTAATTTTTCAGTTTATTTTCTCAGCGAAGCTTACTGATGGTGGAGCAGAAACACCGGGTAGAATTAAAGCCCAGTAAAGCAATTTATGTTCGTTCACATACATCATTTTCACAAGGTATTCTTGACTTTCAACTGTTTCATACATAAGTAAAAATGATAACACTAACAACAAGACTACATAAATGCAGGCAAGGTAGGTTGGATGGACCTGGTCTTTCAATTCCATCTCCATCACTCGCATGATTGGATACAAACTCTGAATCTGGATAGAGCTCTATGAGGTCAAGTTCTATTAGTGATATGAAATGTATGCGTTTACAGCCCAAAGATCCATCTCAAGACTACCCAAAAGTTGAAGAATGTGGGACCAGAATGTCCACCTCATCTCCCTCATTGCCAACGTTTAGTGTTGAGGTAAATGCAGGAAGGGTCGATGATGAATTAAGTCTGGCTTCTTATTTAAGTTCAACTATTCAATACACGTATATTAATAGATTTGTTGGTTCCAATGTATTGTGGAATACTCGAATATCTATGATCTTTCTTTTTCTTGATGTTATCTGTTAGCCTCAAAATATTAAGTAGAACAATGAAGTTCGTCCATTATGAATATTAGGTCTCGGTCATTCACTTATGTAACATTGTAATAGGCTAAAAAGGAAACAGGGCTCGTTTAGTAAGCTAATATTGTACGTGTTGCGGGTTTAAGCCCAAGTAAAACCCGAGCCCGGTCCGTGTCAAAAGCCCACACATCCAAGTCATGGAGTGTAGGTATATAAACTTTTTCCACCAAGGAAAAGGGTGTTGGTTATTCATTTGGTGTAAACATAAGTGTGTGAAATCAACCATTCCATTTTTCTTCTCTCTACTTTTCTTATCTTACTTCCTTCTACTTTTCTATCTTTAATTCGTGTCCTAGTATGGTGAAGTGAATGATTTTCGTGTTCCTACATGTGGTATCAAGAGCCTCGGGTAGATAGGTGTTTGTTTTGTGGTATTTCTAGCTTATTTCGAGCTTATTCTTAAGCATATAAGCTCGCGGCTCTCATTGGTTTTAAGCTATTGAATTGGAAAAACTTGTACTTTCGGGTTTATCTAGTTCATAGCTTATTTGGTACTTAATTACGTGACTTATTTGTTCTTGGTTAGAGTTTTTTTTGTTTAATTCGAAAAAGCTTTGTACTTTCCTTGTTAAAACTAGTCATAGCTTATTCTCTTATGTTTTCATAGCTTATTCGGTTTAGTTTATAGCTTATTAGATGACTGTGTAGCTTATTTTTATGTTGTCAAGCTCTTTGTAGCGGTTTGGTGTTAGTTAGTACAATTTGTTTTGTTTCCTAGCCGAATACAAGCAAAAGAACAAGAGGTGTACTAGTTTTTTATTTGCAAGTCGAAAGTTAGCAAGTGTACAAAAGATAGTACGCATAGCGGTTTGGCTAGTGGTCCCAAACTAAGGCAGCGGTTTGATTTATGTTGGCAGCGGTTTGCGTCTTTATTCAGCCGGCGATTTGATAATTCTAATTAGCAGTGGTTTGACTTTAAGCAGCGGTTTAAGACAGGTTGTAGCGGTTTACATTTTTTTCTTGGCTTGACTAAACAAACCTTTGTCCAATTAAAAACTTAGCAGTGGTTTGGTGTTAAAGTCGCAGCTGTTTGTCACTTATAACTTGGCAGCGGTTTAGTGAACAAAAAGCCAGCGATTTGGTGATTTCCTAGGTTATGCCAGCGGTTTGTTACTTAAGACTTGGCAGCGGTTTAACACTCAAGCCAGCGGTTTACTGATTTAAAACAGGCAGCGGTTTACCATATCTTGCCAGCGGTTTGCTTCACAAACTTGGCAGTGGTTTATCCAATTCGCAGTGGTTTGCTTAATTTCTTGGTAGTGGTTTGATAAAAGACTTGGACAAACTTAATACTTTTACAAACTTCCGTGACAAGCAAACTTGGACAATCACTAATCAAAGACTGTTAATGTACACTTGGACTTAAAAGACTATTCACTCTACAAAAATCAAATCTTAACAACAAAACAATTATACATTCACGGTTTTCTCTTGATTTTGTAAAATCCCGTAAAAGTATCTTCTTTTCTCGGTTGAAATCATAGACTTGTAAAATCCCGTGGAAGTTAATTGCTTATTTAACCACAATCCAATCACAACACATCTACTTAAGATCCCACAAATCATTTTCACTTCACAATTCACGATAAAATGGAAACGAAAGATACTTATCTTCGGGTTCAAATTAGGAAGAATAACAAATGCAACATATACAAGACAAAGCAAAAAAGAGTTGCATGGTATCTTTTCGACTCCTTCATTCACACCTCAAGCTTCTTTCAAACAACGACTTAAAAGGAACTCGAACCGAGTGTGGATTCAAACGCGCATTTGTGACACTCTTTGGTCAAGATGTAGAGACGTTCACAGGCACAATGTTCCTAAACATGGATCAACTAGAAAAGCAACTTGACAAAGAAGAATTTCAAGAGATTGGATCCATGGCTGCTTTTAAAGTACTCGAGGCACAATTTCAGAAGTTCATCAAGCCACGGACTTGTTTGGATGATGAATATGTTATAATGACACGCAAGTACTTTCTAGAATACACTCAACTCGAGGTTCAACAATTCCGTGATACACTGATCCAATACATGGAATCTGTTAAGAAGTCGATTGATAAAAGAGCACTGCATAAAAAAGAGTATGACAGTAGGGTGAATGAAAGACAGATGCAGATAATAGAGGAAAAGGTTGATTCGAGTAAAGCATTGGATGCTAGTTTGGTTGACACAGAAAGCAGTGGGACATAATCAAAAGAGCAAGATACAAGCAGTAGTTCAGGGAATGATGCACACGCTGATGATGCAGATATCAGACCCTTATATGATGAACAGCCAATGGCTACGGTATAATTGTCTGCTGATAATAATGTATTTGCTATAGGACAACATCATTCTGAGCAACCTGAATTCAATAATGAAAGAGAGGTTGACCAGAATGCTGAACAATGTCATGACACACGTCATTTGCCTACTAAATTAACTGATAACCAAACAACTGAACTCTCAAATCAATCTCTCGAATTTGAAAATATTTGTCTCAAAAAGACCGTTGCCTAATTTTAAAAAGATTTTTTAAGAATGGAAGCACATTGTGTTAATCTTGAACTTAAATATCAAAATCAAGCTTTAAAAGAAGGGCAACATGGTCAATTTTCAAAAGTAAAAAGTAATGAAGCCACGATCAATATGACATAGATGAAATTGAAACAATAAACATCGAATTAGAACATAGTGTGGCTAAATTACTTGCAGAGAATGAGCAGTTACATAAGGAAAAAGAGCATTTGAAACAGACTTACAAAGATCTTTTTGATTATATCAAAAAGACACGAGTTCAGACAAAAGACCATAATGACTCTCTAGTTGAACAACTGAACAAAAAGTCTATTGAAAATGTTGATTTAAAAGCTCAGATTTAGGAAAAGGTTTTTGAAATTGTAGCATTAAAAAATGAGTTAAGAAAATTAATAGGAAATAGTGTGAATACTAAGTTTGCAAAACCATCTGTCTTGGGGAAACCGGTTTTACAACCACATAGAAACCATTCAGTTGTTAGACAACCGACTGCGTTTAAGTCTGAACGACCTAGAATTTCCAAACCACAGTTTGCCTCCCAAGTTGATGTGAATAACGATTTGTCAAAACCAGTCACTACACATTATTTGCCTAAGAAAAGAAAATACGCGTTTACAAAACCTCATCATGTGATTGCATCTAGTGAATCTAGGAATAGCGCAAAGAACATGCCAAGATTTAGTTCAAATAACATGGTTCATAATCACTATCTAGAAGAAGCTAGGAAAAAGACACAAGAAAAAGGTAGGAATTCAGAATCTAGTGTGATGCCTTCTGCTAGATCACAAAGCACAGCTAATGATTACAAACCAAAACCTAGGATCAATCACCAAAAGTCTAGGAATTGGCCTGCATCTAAGACTAGTTGCGCAACGATAAAGACTGTGTCCATAGCAGAACACTCTAGGAATTCTAGAAATTTTTCTAACTCAAAACACTTTGTTTGCTCTACATGTAAGAAATGTGTCTTTAATGCAAATCATGATCATTGTGTAACAAAATTCCTGAATGAGGTCAACTCACGTGCTAAGGTACCATCTCATAAGACAACAACAAGATACAAACTCATAGAGCAAATAAGTGTTGCAAAGAAACCAGAAAGACAGATCCCAACAGGACATAGGTTTTCAATCAAAAATACTTCCGCTATGCATGAGAAAACAACAAGTCCTAGCTCTTGTCTTAAGTGGAAACAGACGGGTAGAATTTTCAAGACAATTAGTCTTAGGTGGGTTCCTATTGGAAAGATATTCACCTATAGCATGATGTGTTATAAAAGCTTTAAATTTATATTATACAATTTTCCAACTAACACACGGGTAAAGTATAAACCCTCATTAATAGTATAGATTTAGGGTAAGACCAGGTTGATCCACAGGGATTGGTATTCTAAGAAAAGTAAGAGATTTTGCAAAAACGTATCTTAAAGATTTGTCACGAATCTAAAGATAATTGATAACACGGATTTAAAATTATAAAAGCAATGTTTATTTGGGAGACAAGTGTAAAACCTAAAAATCTCCATAAGAGTAAAATGACCAAAATGCCCCTAATGAAAGAAAAATGTATAAATGAAATCAATCCCCGGCAACGGCGCCAAAAACTTTGATGTGTTATAAAAGCTTTAAATTTATATTACTAGTTTTATCCAATTTTCCAACTAACACACGGGTAAAGTATAAACCCCCGTTAATAGTATAGATTTTAGGGTAAGACCAGGTCGATCCACAGGGATTGGTATTCTAAGTAAAGTAAGAGATTTTGCAAAAAGATATCTTAAAGATTTATCATGAATCTAAAGATAATTGATAACACGAATTTCAAGATTATAAAAGCAATGTTTATTTAGGAGACAGGGGTAATGGAGGATAACTTTGGATGATAACGAGTTCATGAATTTAAGTATAATCGAATGAATGAGCGTTAGCTTATTCAAAAGATCGTCTATTTAACATAAGAAAGAATCTTTTCGACCTATAGACTTAATTATGAAAAATGCTTTAAGATTGATTCAAGTTTGGAAATAACAAATATAAACTTTCTCAACCAAGTTCGTTAGACATGAGGTTAAGCATTCAACATTTATATATTTGGGATGACGAGCATTTTATTAGCTAATTCTCACAAAGCTAATACCGAGTTGTTATAGACAGACAACTCGAAATCAAACATAAAGTTCGGACCCTTTCGACCTACTTCCAAGCTAAGTGAGTGATCAAATGATGGTCAACAATCCAAATATCTAAATATCAAGTTCATATTTATTCTTTACCAAAATCATTAGTTATCTAAGTTCAATCCAAATCACCCTATAATTCCCAAATAAACATAATAAAACTACTCCATAGCAAGAACAATCAAACACATAACAATCATAATAAACTTAGTAAACATCATATTCAAGAAGAGAAACAAGATTATACCAACTTCAAGAGAAAAGATTAGTGATTTCTTTAAGAACTTTTGTTATATTCAAGTAGAAAACCCGAAAACTATGAACAATTCTGTCACAATAGCTTCTAGCTTTGAATTACCCTTCACTGCTACTTCCTTGGATGGATCAAAACCTAAGAATATTGATGAACATCAAGAAAGATCATCCAAATTCTTCAAGAACTTCTTCTTACTTTGATTCTACTTGATTTGATGGTTGTGTTATCAAGGGTGGTTTGGATTAAAGGTTTGTCAAGCCTTTATCCCCAAAAATACCTACTTTTGGTGTTCTAAATGAGAGGGAATGATTTGGGTGAGAGTGTGTGAAATAGTAGAGCCAAGGAGGGTATTTATAGGCTTTCTGGGGTGCAAAAACCGTCGCACTTTCTAAAAGTGTGTCGCACATTTTGCAAAACCGGCGCACTTCTGATAATTTTCACTTCGCGGTTTTTTGAAAACTTGTAGATAATTGAATTCTCTTCGCGTGTCCACTTGAATCAACTCAATCCGAGTTCGTATGACCGAGTTATGGCCAAAACAGTGAACAAGTGTCGGGAGATCATTAACTTGAGTTTACTTCTTCGTTTAAGCTTCATATCTTCATGTATTCTTCTTTTTTCTTCCATGACGCATCACATGAACCTACAATGACAAATATATTCTATTATATACCCAAAGTTCTTATTATTAACCAATATATAGGTATAAAAGCATAGATAACGCATATAGAAATATGTATAATTTGAGCGTGAAATATCTTGTAATTGTTACGCATATCTTGTAATTCTTTTAAAAGCGTTTCCATCTCTAAGGTCATAATATTTGTTACGCATATCTTATAATTCTTCTTTTAAGCTTGTTATTTGAGAATCCATAGCCTTCAATTTTTCCATTAATCAAGATTATCATTATTACTATCACTTCCATCGGCAAAAGCAACAGATTTTTGATGATGTTCGTTTTTAGATTTAGTGGAGCAATCAAGTTTGAAAAGGACTTTTTCATCAAGAAATTAAAAAGATTGATTTGGAGTTTTGTAGAGGAAGATTCCTCCGGCAGTTCCGTCCAAGATTCCTTGAGTGGGTTCGTCTAGACCATGATAGAATATTTGAATAATAGCTCCTTTGGTCAGACCGTGCCCATGATATTTTCGAAGCATGTTCTTCAGTCGTAACCAGGCGTTGGTTAGACTTTCACATACGTTCTGAGAGAAACTTTTGATTTTAAGTAAAAGATGGTTAAATAATAAAGGTAGAAAGAATTTGTTTATAAAAGCTCTTCTCATATGTTCCCACGATGTTATAGACTCTTCTTTAAGTTCGTTAAACCATGTTTTAGCATCATCGCACAAGAAAAAGGGAAACATCAAAAGTTTGACTGCTTCACTTTGAGTTTCTCCATATTTGAACATGTCGCAGATTGCGAGAAATTCACGGATGTGGTCATGCGGATCAGCCCGCAGATAACCATCGAATTTATTTTCTAGAATCATTTTCAAGTGGGTACTATTGATAACAAAGTTGTTATCAACATCGGGTCGAGTAATGATAGGATTAGGAGTTGGTGCTACAGTCTTAGCACTTTCCCACATGGGTTTATCATCAGGATCGAGAATTATTTGTTTGGGTTGGACATCCTCTTCGGATTTATTTAAGACGAAAAATTCATTTACGAGGATGTAGAGTTAAAGATTTGAGTGATTCAATCTGAATGGATTCTTTTTGGTTAGTTTTAATTTTACAAGTATTTGTTATAAAATTTGTATTCAATTTATTAGACTTACTGGTTGTTTTCCAAAAGATCGAGGATTTATACATACGTTAAGCCTTTTGCTAAAAGATATTTTTTTTATATAATTGAGGCTAATAGGATAATTATTTAAAATAAAGTAAATTACTTTTGTCTGTATATTTATACTATTACTTTTTTTATGTTTTTATATATATTTTAGATATATTTTAGTTTTTATTATATATGAAAAATAAGGATATATATATATATATATATATATATATATATATATATATGTATATATATATATGTATATATATATATGTATATATATATATATATTTATATATATTGTTCAGATGGATAAGTGCGGCGTACTTTAGGAAAAGTGCGCCGGCTTTTCTGGAAATTTATGTTTTTTGATTTTTTTTCGAATAAACTAAATATGAACAAATTTACAAGGTTAAATAATCAGATGATTATAAAACCGACAAAAGAAGTTTTGGGTTTTGGTTTGGTTTTGATTTTTGTAACAAATTTTGCTGGTGAAATTTTTGCAGGAATTACGGCGTACTTGGTATAAGTATGTCGTACTTTTTGGAATTGCAGGAAAACCGTCGCACAAAAGAGTTGTGCGGCGCACTTTCTGAAGAAAAACGATTTTTTTGGGTCAGTTTGCCAGAAAACTGTACGGCGAGTTAGAAAATTTTGATTGCAAAATCAGAAACAACTTAACTAAGAATGAAATCAATCCCCGACAACGGCGCCAAAAACTTTAATGTGTTATAAAAGCTTTAAATTTATATTACTAGTTTTATCCAATTTTCCAACTAACACACGGGTAAAGTATAAACCCCCGTTAATAGTATAGATTGAGGGTAAGACCAGGTCGATCCACAGGGATTGGTATTTTAAGAATAGTAAGAGATTTTGCAAAAACATATCTTAAAGATTTGTCACAAATCTAAAGATAATTGATAACACGGATTTCAAATTATAAAAGCAATGTTTATTTGGGAGACAAGAGTAATGGATGATAACTTGGGATGATAACAAATTCATAAATTTAAGTATAATCGAATGAATGAGCGTTAGCTTATTCAAAAGATCGTCTATTTAACACAAGAAAGAATCCTTTCGACCTATAGACTTAGTTATGAAAAATGCTTTAAGATTGATTCAAGTTTGGAAATAACAAATATAAACTTTCTTAACCAAGTTCGTTAGACATGAGGTCAAGCATTAAACATTTATATATTTGGGATGACGAGCATTTTATTAGCTAATTCTCACAAAGCTAATACCGAGTTGTTATAGACAGACAACTCGAAATCAAACATAAAGTTCGGACCCTTTCGACCTACTTCCGAGCTAAGTGAGTGATCAAATGGTGGTCAACAATCCAAATATCTAAATATCAAGTTCATATTTATTCTTTACCAAAATCATTAGTTATCCAAGTTCAATCAATATTACCCCATAGATCCCAAATAAACATGATAAAACTACTCCATAGCAAGAACAATCAAACACATAACAATCATAATAAACTCAGTAAACATCATATTCAAGAAGAGAAACAAGATTATACCAACTTTAAGAGCAAAGATTAGTGATTTATTTAAGAACTTTTATTATATTCAAGTAGAAAACCCAGAAACTATGAACAATTCTGTCACAATAGCTTATGGCTTTGAATTACACTTCACTATTACTTCCTTGGATGGATCAAAACCTAAGAATACTAATGAACATCAAGAAAGATCATCCAAATTCTTCAAGAACTCCTTCTTATTTTGATTCTACTTGATTTGATGATTGTGTTATCAAGGGTGGTTTGGATCAAAGGTTTGTCAACCCTTTATCCCCAAAAATACCTACTTTTGGTGTTCTAAACGAGAGGGATTGATTTGGGTAAGAGTGTGTGAAATAGGAGAGCCAAGGAGGGTATTTATAGGCTTTCTGGGGTGCGAAAACTGTCGCACTTTCTAAAAAGTGTGTCGCACATTTTGAGGCGGTGACGAGAAATTTAATGCTAAGGCGGTGGAAAAGTGCGTCGCACTTTTTGCAAAACCGGCGCACTTCTGATAATTTTCACTTTGTGGTTTTTTGCAAACTTGTAGATAATTGAATTCTCTTCGTGTGGCCGCTTGAATCAACTCAATCCGAGTTCGTATGACCGAGTTATGGCCAAAACAGTAAACAGGTGTCGGGAGATCATCAACTTGAGTTTACTTCTTCGTTTAAGCTCCATATCTTCGTGTATTCTTTCGTTTTCTTCCACGACACATCACATGAACCTACAATGACAAATATATTCTCTTCTATACCCAAAGTTCTTATTATTAACCAATATATAGGTATAAAAGCATAGATAACGCATATAGATATATGTATAATTTGAGCGTTATCATAGCATAACCAAGGTTGACAGTGAACCCTCAAATGGTTCAAATGAAGATATCACTAACCCACATGAATGCATACAAATTCTTGATGTCAGTGCATGTACTCTTAACTTAAGTGCATGTACATCTTTTAATCCTAAAAAGGAAAGACTCGGAGTTTGGTTGCTGAAAAGAATGATATCTCAAAAACCAGGGGTTCAAAGAATTAAAATTTGATGAACAAGAACAATGGCGTCTGCTGAAAATAACACTTCAGGCCCTGTTCCTCCACGACAAGAGACGTATGTTGATAATAACACTTCAGGCCTCGTTCCACAACGACAAAAGGCGTCAGATTATTACAACTCTGGCCCCGCGCCCCAACTACAACAGACTTCTGATTATAACAGTTCAGAACTTAGAACTCATGACTACATCAATGAACCGCCAAGTTCAAAGCTGATTCCAAATGTTGTTCCTCTAGCAGACAAAACAGATTCATCACAACAAGAGTTGGATTTTCTATTCAGTCCTTTGTTTGAAAAATATTTCTCTGCATGAAATTCAAGTGTGAAAAAGTCTTCTTCTCCCAATGATAATTCTAAACAACAAGACACACAACCTACAGCGAATGTTCAACAACCGACAACTCCAACAACAACTGTCATTGTTGAGGAAAACAACACCAATATTCAAGCAGAAATTCAAGCAGATAATGTACAGATTGATGAAGATGAATTTTACAACGTCTTCAGTACACCGGTACGTGAAAAAGCAGAGTCATCATTTCGCTATGTTGATAGTCAAATATGCATACTTTCTACCAACCTCATCAATCTGAACAC
Organism: Tanacetum coccineum; assembly: GCA_026074375.1. NCBI lineage: Eukaryota > Viridiplantae > Streptophyta > Magnoliopsida > Asterales > Asteraceae > Tanacetum > Tanacetum coccineum. The sequence goes on from BQNB010010206.1 coordinate 84,147, forward strand.
CGATGGACAAAAGATTACCCGTTAACTTAAGTTCGTGGAAATCCATCCAAGCCAGTGCAAACAAGACGACAACTTGCAACAAATCATAAAATGTGTATGTTCGCGCTCACCGTGAGTACTGCTGAACCAAAAACATTAAGGAGGCAATGGCTGATTCCGCATGGATAGAGGCAATGCAGGAAGATCTTCATCAGTTTGACAGACTACAAGTCTAAGAACTCATCGACAAACCCTTTGGCAAGACTGTCATCAAGCTAAAGTGGTTATGGAAGAACAAAAAGGATAAAGATCAAACTGTTATTCGCAATAAGGCATGACTTGTAGCTAAGGGATATGCTCAGGAAGTGGGTATTGATTTTGATGAATCATTTGCTCCAGTTGCTCGCTTAGAAGCTGTTCGGATATAAGTCGCATATTGTAACACCCCTAGTTTTGAATAGCAGCGGAAGC
>BQNB010010207.1:0-49174 GCA_026074375.1 Tanacetum coccineum
TCGAGCTCTGCCAATGTTCTGACTCATTTACAACCGTGTCCTCATTGAAGATAATTGCAGGCTAAAGTTTCTAAGAAAAATTACGTCTGCACTTTTAAAGTTATACATACTGCGACTGCGATTTGACCGACCCATAAAAACGGTTTCCGCGACTTGCTTGAATTTAATTAAATTTGTTACCGTTCAAATCCCCACTCATGAAACTTTGTACAATCATAGTGTTTATATAATCAGATAGATTGAAGGTGAAAGACCGTCTGCGCTGTGAAGTAGCTAGAGGGACAATTATCTATAAAGAAAATGATTCGACTTATACCTTAGGTATTTCCATGTCAATATACATTCAATTTAGTCATAGTATTGAAGATGATCATTATCAAGATATAAATTATGACGGATACATGCAAATATTTTAGAACCACGTAATTATTACAAAACAAAATAAACAAAATGAGGGCGCATGTTAATATGCGTTATTCTATCTCTTGCTTTCAAATCATCTTATATTTTAAACCAATAATGACACTTCATTTTGTAATTTATTATATTTGTTAAAACATTAACTGTGGTTTATAGCTATGGGTGTTAAAAAACAGTGAAACCACGAACCAAGCCGAACCGCAAACCACTCCGAAAAACCGAAAAACAAACCGCGCCAACGAAGAAACCGAAACCGAAAAAAACCGAAACCGAAAAAACCCCTATAATGGTTCGTTTCGGTTTTCTTTATACTTTTAGATATTTGCGGTGATAACCGAACACGAAACCGTGACATATTATACATGAATATTTATCAACTTATATTTAAAAATAATGTACGAAGTATTAACCATTATTGCCATACATTTATGTATAACGCGACTTTTTTTCACGCTCGTAAATAAACATTTGTAAAAATCTTTTGTGAAAATTGATTAAGTGACGTAATCACATAACGTTCTGAGTACTTGATTTTTTTTTGTTAATACTTATATATGAATATTCTATGAAATCGCAATTATGTAACGAAATACTGTTAAGTTTATATGTCATTTTAAAATTCAAAACGTCATTTACATTACTAGACAAACACATTTTATGTTCTGGACACAGTTCATCACTGTATATACGGTCAAAACTCTATTAACCGTCACAATGGTTAACCTCCTGACGCGAACCGCGGTAACCCAAATATTTTAGAACCACGTAATTATTACAAAACAAAATAAACAAAATGAGGGCGCATGTTAATATGCGTTATTCTATCTCTTGCTTTCAAATCATCTTATATTTTAAACCAATAATAATAATGACACTTCATTTTGTAATTTTTATTTTGTAAACATTACGGTGGTTTTAGCAAATCTCATTTTGCTATCCCACTTGCAACCTCGTGGCTTCACTCGTACCCCAATATCTTAGTCATTAGCAAACTAAATCATTATAAAAATGTTACTAGTAACCGAATAATAAACACAATGAACCGGTTGTGGTGTATACATTACTCACTTGTTTCAATCATCAATCGACCAACATACTCCTCGTGGACCATTTTAATGCCTCGAGCCATAAATCCTATTATGGCCACCATTACCAACACCTTTCATACATACCATTCTCCTATAAGAATATATTTAATTTCAAACCCCATCACATTTATAGCACATCTGATCCATTCTATTAACTTCTTCCACATAGCGAAATTCGAGCCACAAAGTATGATCATACCAGCACTAATGCATCGGACCCCTCCTCAGATATCATATTCTTGAAGTCTTTAATGCATCTTTTTTGCCTTTAAATATGAACAACTCAAACCATCAAGAATGCAAGTTATAGTATAGCTTTTTTACTTCTTTAACTCTATGGGAAGTGAAAACCCTAATGATCTTCGTGTAGCTTCCTTTTCTTGTTACCTTAAACCCGTTGAAGGCGTCATTGATATGTTTGATACAAGTGATCAAAAATTCTCGGACATGACAGTTTTAGACCTTCATAGGCTAAAACCAAGCATGTTTACCGCTAGAACTCCGAGTACTGCTTCGGAGGCTAGCAGTTGGAGCAACAACCAACAGGCGTTGCTCCAACGAAGTACATCGTCTCGACAAAAACCAAGTGGCCGAGCATTCCATACGAGATGGTTTAATGCTTGCACGGGCCCATGTTCAACTAAAAAAGACGTTTATGTCCATCAAAGTGTAAAAAACGGAGATCAATTTGCATTTCCGGTTCTGAATGAAGAAAAAGTTGAAGAGCGTCCACGGTTGTCGATTGAAGTGTTTGGTTCTGGAAATATAAACAAAAGTGACATAGCGAAAAACCTTGTAAGAAAAATGTCGATTTTGACTTGGGATGCTATTCCAAAGAGTAAAGAGAGTGTAATTTGTGACGACATGGCAAGTGAGGCAAGCTCAGATTTATTTGAGATAGAGAATATCACAAAAACTGAATGGCAACCGTGTGCTATGAGTCCCCCGACTCAATATGCGCCTAGTGAATCTAGCATCGAATGGAGTGTCGTCACCGCAAGTGCAGCCGAATTTGCTTCTGTCTATTCCTATGATGAGAAAAGCACGGTTTATAAAACTAAGATCGAGCCCATGAAAAAACCTCAGAAATTAACACTGGCAAATGGTCTGTTGGGATGCATGAGTAACAATTCGGTTAAAGTAGCAGAACCGGTGTATAGAGCGACCAATAAATCGAAACATTAGCTTAAGTAAATTGTATGAATGCATGTACGTATATCAGGATGTCATATTATCTGCCATAAAATTGTGTTTGTCAATGATTAAAGTATGTTTTTTCTTTTTGTTTTTTTCCATAAGTTGTCTCATTGGTGCTTATTGCTTTTACGTTTGAAATTATTGAACAACTAAACTATACAAGGGCGGCCTACTACCATAGATTAATGTTTCACAAAGTCACGACACTTTGAGGATATTATGTGTTTGTGTCTTGTTCTTTTGATGCCATTTCTCGTTATGGCCCCTTGCACATCGCGAAGAGAAGGGTTTGTCCGTTTGCTAAATAAACTCCAGATGTTCCTCAAAGAGTCGAATGGATCATTAGGAAATCACAGATCGCATATGGATTTATACGGATCAACCACGTTAGTGAGCAACTACGGCTACCTACGATGGCTTATGAACTTTTCCAAATTTAAATAAGCTGTAAGCTCAATTTGATAAGCTCATAAATTAAACCCAAAACAATGGGCTTATGAGCTTTTCCCAATTTAAATAAGCTCGTATAAGCAAACACAAACGACCATATACTCATATATTGGTTAAGCAGCGACGAACTCAGTCTCAACTCTCAGGACTCTTTTATTAGTACTTTTACTTCACTTTAATATTGTCAATTCTATTAAGGCTTAAGAGTTGCATATATCTATCTATTCTATAGAAAGATTGAATCCTAACACTTAAATGTTGAATCTTAATGACTTCAATTTCTATCTATAAAATTATATATTTACATTTAAGTATCAATGACTTAAGTCTCTAATTAAAAATTGTATAGTTTGAAATTCATTTATAAAACTATTAGTTATAATACCCGTGCACGCACGAGGTTTGATATAATTTTTTTTATCATTTTTGTTTTTTTTTTTTTGTACTTTTTGGTTAATAAATTTTAATAACCGATGTTTTGTTGTCGAAAGTACAAAAAGTTACCATATGATAAAAAAACGCACAGGGAATGAATTAATATGAGTAGGTCTTAAACAAATGTAAATACACGTTTTCATATTCCAAACAATCTGGTACAAATGATACGTTCACAAGAAATACTCAAAACAGTCATGTTACCAAAATCATAGCATAACATTACCATCTTAATGTCACATACAGAAGCCCGCGCGTTGCGGCGAGAGCATACTTTTGACTGCATAGAAGCTCATTTAGAGAATTTAAATGAATTGTAACAGTATGTATTTAAAAAGCTTACCTTACATAAGTAGATAACTTATTAACATGAATTAACATATGTTTGTCCATTCGAACAATAACAAAGGTTTCAATTTCATTGTACATAAGTGACTCACAAAAGGGGTGCAAAGGCAGTCGAATCCCAAAAGAATGTCATATAAGAGCCATGTCGCTATTCAGATTATTTATGCTTTTGCTTCTTGACTTGTTCCTTATCCATCTCAACTATACGATGAAAAAGTAAGGGAATATAATTCCATGTGTGTCTATACAAATGTAGATCCTCTTGAGTTTATTTCTCGACTGCTCCAAGGTCTTCGTATACAAATGTAGATCCTCTTGGTTTGAGTTTCTTGAGACACTGGTCGCATGATATGTAGAACCACCCTTTAGTTTCATCAATATCTCTAAGACTTGCTCTAGATATCCATATATAATGTCAATGATATAAAACTACGCACCATATATCTACTCGGGCTATATGAAGTTCTTACAAACTTCAACAATAACATTTAAGTATTTGTTAAATACTTTCTTTTTCACAGTTATACACTTCAGAATAGATGTTGTAGTCCAAAAAAGTCAATCTCGTCTAACGAAGATATAAAAATCAAGAAGGAAATCCTAAAAGTGAAGCTCAGAAAGCTAATGCAATTAAATAAATGCTGAAGTTTAGACCCGTTTACTGAATGGAACATTTAAAAATTTAAACGGGTAAAATTTATATTTTTTGCTAAAATGGAACATGTCAAATTGGTTAGATAGGGAAGTGGTCTTTTAGGATCAAGGTTTTTCACACGTAAGCAAATTGTTGAACAACTTAATATCATAAACTTTTCAAGATTAATCTACCTAGTCTGTATACTGTTAATTTGATATATTGGCATAATAATCTTAACATGAGACTCTCACCAGAAAACTGATTTAAATATGTCTTCCAGCAGTGTGGCTATTCTCGGCAAGAAATCATCTTGTTTCACGAATGCAAACAAATTAAACACCAAAAGGACAGTCAAATACGTCAATGGTCTCAAACCGTGTCAGAGGATGTAGAATATTTTCTCATTGCACCTATCAAGAATGTAAATAATATTTAGAAATTTGAAATGTATCTTAACAACTATTTTCTGTTAAGCAAATAAACCTCATTTTGAACCAACACATCCCATGATAAAAACTCCTATATAAATAACCCATTTGATATTCATAGTAAAAAATGTACCACCACCAACTATTATCGTTAATATATAAGCGACTGTTAAAAGCTAATCATTGTAGAAAAGAACTAATTGTTCTATTTATCGCAATATCGCTAACTTATGATTATTGTAAAGGCTGAGTAGCAATTTGAAAACTATCTAACTAAACCATTTGTTACTTGAAGTTTGAACAAAACCTATCTTAATATGTGACATTAAATCCTCGGTAAATCATGTTTCCTAATTAAAATTATTACTTTAAGGTAAAAGTCACATTCATGTGACCTCACCTGGCTATCTAACTAAAAGTTCATATTTTAAACAAAAAGAGTTTCAGGTCGAACCAAGTTAAGCCCATTCTATTTTTTTTTCTTTCTTTTTTTGAACCAAGTCCATTCCAACTCATACAAAATACATTTGAAGTGTGATAAGTAGTACCTAATCAAGATAAGAGTGCATGTGTATGTAAGCAAATAATTGCACAAGCAAGAAAACTTTAATTGTGATCTTGTTTCAAAACATGGAAAATGGCTAACCAATAAGTTCCCCCCGGCTGTTATATGCTTCTTTAATTTGGTTTTGCTACATCGAATCCAGGTGGTCCTACTTTCGAACGAATCAAAGAGGCATATAACAACTGTTTATGTTAATAAGTTATATGATCACTACATTTCATTACCCTATAATTAGAGGGTGTTAGGAATTTGCTTATTTTTTGCTCCTTAACCACTTAGGTGCTTATTTTTTAGCGTATAAGCACAGTACGTTTGGATCACTCAAAACACTTGTGATTATTTTCTTAATTTAAGGTAAAATAAGCAAGTCAATGTGCTAATTTAAGAAAAAGCTAAAGTGTTACTGTATATAAAGAATAATAGGAACAACGGAAAGAGGATCACTCTAACGTCATTCTAATCATACCAATATTATGCAAGCCTATCTGCGCCACATTCTTGTTCTACAGTCCTCCCAGCCTTGGCTTCTTGCTGGGTGGCTGCTTTCCATCTTGTAATTCATGTAGATATGTGTGGCTGGAGTTGGTGCATTTGACATTTTCCTTTTAAGATATTGAATCAATGGGATTTTACCAAACACCCATCACCTATCACACAGCATTTATAAGTTAGTAGAGAAATAAATGTAGGTGCAACGGCACAGTCGAGATATTAATCTAAAAATACATATTTTTTCAAAATTATCTATGTGTTAAAAAGTAAAAACGAATCATGTGTACTTAAGGCAAAGACCACCAAAAGAGACCTAAATATATCATACCTTTGTTTATACGGTTGCAAAATTTTTATAACTTGAACATGAAAATAGAAAAGTGTCGTTTATAAATTATTATCTATCAGGAATGGGACTTGCTTATAGCCGATGACTTGCATAATCCACCAATAATCAGTTTTCTACTATCCAATCAATACTACACTCATGGAATACCGAAAGAGATCCCTTTTAAAATTAATAAATTTTATAGTTTCATATTGCAAGTAGAATAACTTTGCAATCCCCTCTTTTTCACATCAGCAAAAGAAAAAACTTATATTAACTCACAAGCCTTTATCATGCCACTAACACCATCTTAGTTTTACAACTTAAATGCTAATGTAAACGATGTACACAATCCAATTAAAACCTATATATAAATTATACCAAAATGAATATGCATAACATACACTTCCGTGTAGAAGAACCAATCCCTATGGTATTCATAATCTTCACATCCTCAAGATAATGCATATCACACCAACATGAGGAAGATGACCACCCCAACATCTAAATTCCATACGGTTCTCCTAAGTCTCTAAAGTAACAGGCCCAAACGATGAGCTGAAACGATTACATAAGGTCCTGGGAGTTTCATTAGAACGTGTAAAAAGGCGTAAAAATAATGATTTCATTAGATGTAACCTAAAATTATTGAGGAATATATAAAATTCATAAACCCTTAAAAATTGATACCTAATACATATTAGTCCTATGTTTCTTGCTCAAGGTTTCATGTATTATACTTTCTATTAGTCGGTCCGGTCCGGTCCGTTTTGCTCACCCCTAACAGGAACTACCATCCTTGATATACTCGGTATCTTTTAACTTCGACTTTCTTACGGCTAAAACACTTTTATTATCAAGCATCTCTATAGGCATGAAAAAATGTATGTCATCAAAATGGTTCTATGAAGTCCCGAAGAATAAAAAAAGACATTATAATGTTTGATGAAACGTATGAAAAAAGTGACGGCCTCATAATTAGTGAAGAATAAAATAACTATAGATCACTTAAGTTGTGCTAAAGGAGGTTCGACTAATATTGAGTTTTTTTATTATATTAATAGCCAAGCTCTTTACAGTTGGTCAACTCAACCTCAATTAAAATACATGTGATGTTCACCCTTTGATTTTGGCATGCATAGGTTAGTTTAACGAAACTCTCAAGTTTATACGATTGTCGGATGATCTGCATCTCCTTCTGTCTCACCTACACGACATAAGTTTTAATGGATGGCACCTGTTCACCATCTTTTTGTGTTGTAATGTTAAGAGTGTGTGATATGTTTTGTGGTTGTGAATAGTATGTGCTTGTTGTGTTATAATATGATTATTTGGAGGGGGTATTTGGTGGGTATTTGGCGGGGTATTCGTTGGAGGGAGTATTTGGCGGGAGTTTAGGCGGGTGTATTTGGCGGGTTTTTTGGCAGAGAATCTGATGTTTAAAACCATACATATCGACTCGTCCGTTGAAACCATTAATGTATAACCCTATCATATGGGCTCATCCCGTTGACTCTAATGTAAAACCATACCATTCGACTTCGTCGTGTTGAATGTCTAATGTATTAACCATACCATATCAACTCGTTCGTGAACGTCTAATGTATAACCTTTACCATATTGACTCGTCCGTTTGAACGTCTATTGTATAACATACATATCGACTCGTCCATTGAAAGTTAATGTTATCGTAACCATATCGATCGTCCGTTGAACCATCGAATGTACAACCATAACATTATCTGACTCATCCGTTGAAAAATCGAAGTAACCATAACATATCGACTCATACGTTGAACCTCTAATGTACTAACCTATCATATTTTGACTCCATCCGTTGAATTTTTCCCCCCCCCCCCCCCCCCCCCCCCCCCCCCCCCCCCCCCCCCCCCCCCCCCCCCCCCCCCCCCCAATCCCCTTTTTTTTCAACCTTAATATATAACCATAAACATATCGACTCCAAGCCGTTGAACTCTAATGTATAACCATACCATATCGTACTGTCCATTGAACGTCTAATGTATAACATACCATATTGACTCGTTCGTTGAAGTCTATTGTATAACGCCATTCCTATCGACTCGTCCGTTGAACGTCTAATGTATAACCATACCATATCGACTCATCCGTTGAACGTCTAATGTATAACCCTAACCTTATCGATCTCATCTTGTTTGAACTTAATGTTATTAACCCTTAACATATCAAACTCATCCGGTTGAACCTCTAATGTATAACCATACCATATCGCTCATTCCGTTTGAAACGAATGTTCAACCCGTTAAACATATCGACTCATCAGTTGACATCGAATGTACACCTAACATAATCGACTAATAGTTGAACCTCTAATGTATAACCCTAACATATCGTCTCATCCCTGAACCTCTAAGCTAAACCATACATATCGACTCGTCATTGAACGTCTAATTTGTAAACAATACATATCGACTGTCACGTTGAACGTCTAATGTATAACCATACCATATCGTACTCGTATCGACTTGAAGTCTAATGTATAAACATTACCATATCGACTAGTCCGTTGACGTCTTATGTATAACATACCATATCGACTAGCTCCGTTGAACGGCTAATGTATAAACTCTATATACCTTTCGGACTGTCGTTGACGTCTAATGTATAACCTATATGTCGACTCATAGTTGATCCTCTATGTATTAACCTAACCTATCGACTCATCCGGTGAACATCTTAGTATAACCTCTAACTATCAACTCATCGTTGAACCTCTATTGTATAAACTGCTAGGTTTGGCACGTACTGGGCAGATAGTGTGAGGCAGATCCCCAACAATGGGGATCTGAGTGCTTACTGGAGAGGGATCTCATCTAAGGGGGATTTTCTTGGTTCTGTTCCATCTTATACTGCGATTAGGGATCCCATGTTGAGGTTGTGTCACCGGTTGATTGCATGCAGCATTGCTGGAAGGAGTCAGGCACCTGAGAAGGTGACCTCGACTGATCTGCTTTACCTCCAGGGCATGTTAGTTGGGTCGGTCAACATCCCTTATCTTTTAGCTCGATATTTGAGGAGATTTGCTTCAGGGAGGAAGCGCGGGGCGATGATATATAGGGGACAGTTTGTTGCTCGTTTGGCTGAGCATTTTAGGCTACTTACTGAGCAGAGACTTCAGGGACTGACAGTGATAGTCTGAGGCCTCCTTATGATTGAAATGGTCGAGCTGGTGCGACTGCAAATTTGCAATGAGCTTGATGATACTTGGGCCTAGGTAGCCCCGAGATTAGAGAGGCAGCTAGTTGCTATGGTTGGTGGCCCAGAGGTCGCTAAGGGTGCTCTCGATGTTGATGAGGGTGCTCAGGCTGTTCCAGCACCCGTACAGGCACCTCAGGCACCTCTTGCGGCCGTCTCGACTAGTACTATGGCACATAGGTTGAGCAGATTAGAGGAGGAGGTCCATAACCTACGTGGTGACATGGGTGAGCAGAGAGAGGTGTTAGATAGTATGGCCCGTGATTTCTCCCGAGTCACTACATGGACGGTTACTAGTCTCTCGCTGATGATGGATAGGAATGGGGTACGACACACGAGTTATGCTGATACTCACGTACCTTATTAGAGGCGCGGGGTCAGATAAAGGACTAGAGAGGCCAGCACTTTAGCAGCCCCACTTGGCAAGGACTAGCCCGACCCCTGATCTCTCTCCCTTATACTTTTTTATTTATGTCTTTGTTCATGTCATGATGTATCTAAACTTAAAACATATTATCTTTTGATGTATATTATAATATGATGATTTTTTTGTATGATATAATTAAGCCTGGCAGTAAGTTCAGCAACTAAGCTTATTGATATGTAAAAGACTCGAGCATCGAATCCGGAAACAAGAGTGAATTCACGAGAAAGGACGATGAAAATGTGATGGAAGCTAAAGAAAAGTCTAACTTAAAGACTTTGCTAAAAAGAAAAGTGCTTCCCGGGAGACAACCCGGGCTGTTTTTAATTTATTTTCGAGTTCGTCTTCCCAGACATCAATACGGCGTATCCGTTCCATACCATATGGCGTATTGAATGTCTGGACGTTATCCGTCCTTTATTTTTATGCATTTAAAACATTATTGTCAGATTTGGGATACGGCATATTCATGCACATGATACGCCGTATCTGGCAAATCTGACTCATATTGATACTTTTACAGGTTTCTTCATACGGCGTATCCAGGTTTTTGGATACGACGTATTGGTTTCTTGTATAGTTTGTTTTGATTTTTATTAACCGTAGGATACCGGGATAGGATTGCTTGGTTTTCTTATATTTTGCACAGGACCTTGCTGGAAAGAAATCGACAATGTTAGTGAAGTATCCATAATCTGGAATCCTATGTTTGTTGTAGTCATGCTGGTATTCAGACGCATTTACAATACACATTCTTTCTCATAAACTCAACTTGGAGAATCATACCGAGCAATTATCAGGGAAGTTTCTCGTTCTAATTCTTTTATTTCCTGTTTTTAACTATTATTTCTATATAACGAGGACGTTGTATAATTTAAGTGGGGAGGATTGGAATTAGAACTCTACTTGTCCTATTTTTCACATTAAAATGCTTAAATTTAAAAAAATCAAGCATACTTTTGCGAAATTATTAGTTACATAACCTGCACACATAACCCTTATTAGATCTTGTGAGGATTCAGCCTTATCCATTTCCAAATGCTTACCTAAAATCCCACAAAAATATAAGTGTGTCGTTGATGTTGTAGACTTTAGAATTCTTAGAACTTGCATTGGTATACATTTGAAATCAGAACCACAATAACGAGTACTATGGATTTAGATGGAGTAACTTGTTTAAATTGGTAAATTTCTAGGATTACACCCAAAAAGCCTATATATGTATTAAGGGCAAAGGCCATAAATGACTAACTTACTTATCCCAATTTACTGTTGTTCCTAGTCAACTCTATAAAGGTACACACAAACATGTATACATTCAAATTTTTAACAAAATGAATAACTTTCGGTTATATTTCTAACGATCGTTATTTTATTATTGCATCGTTAGTCCTTGAATACTAATAAGTTTATTTTTTCTAGAGTCTGACCCGTCAAAACGACCCTCTATATCCCATTTTCACTGACTCGGTTCTAAGAGATATTTATGGCAAAACAACGTTTTTCGGACAACTTTTTAGTTTTAAACCGAGACCCCTGAATCTCCAACAGAAAATGACCACAATGCCCTTTTACGAGATTCAGCTCGGAACTTTTACATTTTTAATAAAACGCAGAAATTGTGACTTTCTCCGTTTTGACATACCCAGACTAATCCAATCGCGGATTTTAATACTACCAAAACTCGTGGCAAAAGGAAAAATGTCAATACCGAACAACGTTTCCATGTTTTCGCCCGGATAGGCTTATAACGACACGTACCAAGTACTCAAATCGGCATACGTTTTCCAAATCAAATCTGCAAGCTTATTACTTATTTATACACAGGAATTATTATACAAGTAATTCTATATGACCTTTTACTCCACTGTTTTAACTACACATTTTTATACAGACACGTTTTTATACACAGATTTTTATACACATATTTTTACTATTCAGTTTATACACACATTTTTATACACACGTTTTTATACACGTTTTTCTACATGCTTTTATCCACGTTTTTATACATACACTTTTTATACAACGATTTAACAGACTACATATTTTATGCATTTTTTTTAAAACGTTAGATAAAAATGTGTGTAGAACGGTATAAAAATATGTGTAAAAAATATGTGTATAAAACTTGTCTATAAATATATGTGTATATAACCGTGGATAAAATCAATATTGTATATAAAAACATGTAATAAAAATATGTGTATAAAAAAGTAATAACGTAGCAGATTGATTAAACGTCCGATTTGAGTACTGTTCGAGTCCAGATATAGCCCGTCCGGCGAAACATGAAAGTATGTTCGGAATACCATTTTAACTTTGGCCACGAGGTTTGTTTTAGCTCTTAAAAACGCATGATAGCGGTCAAAACCGAAAGTCAGAGCGTTTGTATCTAAAAATAGTAATGAAGTTCCAGCAGAAACCCGAAGGGCATTTTGGTCATTTCTTCCTGTAAGAATTCAGTTCCTCGGTTAAAACTAAACAATTTGTCCGAAACGTTGTTTCGCATAAAAATCTCTTTAGAACACGAGACCGTAAATGTGATATAGAGGGTCGTTTTTGGGACTAGTGTCAGATACACTAGAAAATAAAAATATTATAATAAAGGTGACTAACGATGCCATAAATAGAAATAACGATCGTTAGAAAATATAACCGACAAGTTATTCATATTTTGTAAAAATTTCGGAATGGTATACTATGTTTGTGTGTACCTTTATAGAGTTTATGACTGATGAACATCATAAATTGAGGAGGATAAGTAAGTTTAGGTACATTTATGGCCTTTTCCCAAGTATTACTACACATCCAGGTTATTAACCCCGATAAACCCTTTGATTTACTCTCATTTTTAAGATAAGAGTACCCCTAGAAAAACAACAATATCCCGATCTTTTACAGATATACGACAACAAACTATTTGTTGTGTTACACCTATTACACAGTAGCCAACCTTTGTTAGATTAAGGATCCATTTATTCAGTTGCTAGTTACTTAAGTTTGTAAAGTAATGTAATTCCTTTGTCTTATGTACATATTCTATCTCTGGTATGGATGGCGAGAAATTGCACATTACAGATTGGAATTTAAAATGTATTCAAACTAACTCATGTCATTATATTTACTAACCATCAACAATTATTGGAAAATAAATGCCGAGTACAAATGAACAAAGAATAAGGACAAAAATTTATCCGCAAGTCTTGAGTTATAATCGAGAGAAGATGGATGAAATATACACCGAGATTCAATAGAGTATTGATTAAAAAAATCAAAAACAATAGACAAACCTGCAACAAAAAAGAGGATAAAGTTTTTGAAAGATAGTCGCTTTCTGTAAAAAGCTTAAACTCTGAATTGCGTATAATTTGGAAGGGTCGATTACATTTCTTGAGATCCACGTACTATAAATCAACAGTGTGTAGAAGTTATGTATAAGGCTGTAGACATATCATCCAACTTTGAGACTTTTAGTAAAAAAGTGATGTAACTAACTAAATAGGGACTGATGGGATTTGACAGTTACGGGCAACGCCAACTCAAGGTTTGTTTTTCATTGATCCACAATGAACTCAAGACCGTCTTTCGAGTAGTCACAAATATACTTCACAGCTCCTTTATCAAGGAGCTAGGTCGGGAAATGTATGCTATGAAACTTTTACCTTTACTCTATGTCTAGGACTTATGTCTATTTGTGTTTGGGCAATTTTTTTATTATGCCGAACAATAATTATTCCTTTCCTAATCTCATTTCTATCTTAGGTTTACTCGACATTGAGGATGCTACCGCAATCACACAGTCGTGATATATTTATCCGTCGCTACGGCCAACGTAACTAGTGATTGGATTATTAGTCTGCCTTGTCATTTGTTTAACATTAGCTTTTGAAAAAAGCGAGATTAGAGGAAGGAATCAGACACAAAAAAAAACCCAATATCACTTTCCCTCCTAACCCCTTACGTGTTTAACTCGAGAGTGCAAAGGAGAATTAGAAATGCGCACATCATAGTATGTCTATTCGCATCATTAGGATGTGTTTTCATATAGCTTTGAGTCCTGTCCTTACAGCTAGATTTACGACTTTTGCGTAAGACACTACTAGTGCACCTATTCTTTAGAGCCATTATTCGATTATAGGTTAAACTGCAGTCACTATGTGTCTATCCCCCATCGCGTTATGGCGCTGACCGTCTAATGTATGGTCTTGTCACCTTTTCTGGGAATCAGTGGTACTCATAGAGATTAAGAAAAAGTGATCAAGGCCTTTACAGCCTTTTTAAAAAAAGAACCCAATTTACATTTAAAACTTGTTACTCTCCTTACTTAACTCTGGCTGTAGATGTGTATCCTTCCTTGCCAATAACCTATGCATATGAATCCAGCTTTCGTTAACAGCGCAACCGAGAGCAATTGAGCTAGAATTATGTTTACATGTGTTAACCATGCACATAGATTATGTTGAATGATTTGCAGTTGGCGTTCACTCGTACCAATACTTTCATCGACGTGTTTGGTTATATGTACTGTTAATTGATCGACATAACAAGTTTAAACGTTGCACACAAAGAAAAAATCTCTATAGGGATTGAAACATTATCATAAATTTCTAAAGGCAACTTGAGGGACCACGTAGTGATTTCAATTGGGGGGAGTTATTTGATGACCATCAAATAAATGTCACTTCTATATAGCCATTCACATTACATCCCAAGTAAATATACCCTACGATTTCTGTACTATATTATTTCTGCCAACAGAATTCTATTACTATAATCTCAGTCTTATATCATTTTGAGAATTGTAGTAATTAATGGAGTACTTAGGATTGAAGATTGGGCATAAAAGGCAACTGCACAATTTGAAAGACATAAACGAAGACATCTGACGTAAAACAGTTCTATCACCTCATATCAATACGTACCGTCTATTACACATACACAGAAAGATACGCGTATCCGTGGCCTGCCCTGATTTATTCGTTAATTATAAATCACCAGATACCACGAAGAATTCAAGTTTAATACGCCGTATCCAGAAGACCTCCTAATAACTCGAAAACCAAGAAATAGGCAATAAAATATTCTGAAAGATATTGAACGTGGTCCCTACTCCAAGAAACTCCTAATACGCCGTATTGACCTCAACCAATACGGCGTGTCGATCAAATTCCAGACAGTATAAATAGAAGGCCTAAAAACGAGTTTTAGGTGTGCTTGAATCATATTTTCTTCGATACGCTAAACTCCTAATTAAAAGTCGATTTCAGGAAGAAGCATAAGAGTCAACAAAGCTACTAATTTCAGTTAGGTAGACACCTTGTATAAGGAACTAACTTTCTACTTCTTATAACTCTCTAGTAATGGATCTTCGATTTTTGGTATCATTACCGGTTACAACCTCAAGTTAGTATAAACCTTAGGATTCTGAACATTATCTTAACCTTGCTATCTGCATTCACGAAAATCTGATTAAGGGCTAAATACCCTTCTGGGTATTAGCCATGGTTAAGAAGACTGTTACAATGTTTGGTTTGTTTATAGCCGACTTTCTTAATTTCTATCCTTGATCGCTTAATTTAATGGTATATATCAATTTTTTCTTGTTTAACAGTGCGTTCTATTGTAATGACAGATCTATCTTTACAACTTTGATCTAGTGAATACACCGACCAAGTTAGCCTAAAGATCGACAGGATGGCTCTCCATATAGCGACTTATATATTCTACAGTAACTAATAGATCCACAATTAATAAATCGCCTATCTTTACATTGGGTTTTAATGTGTATAATATTGGACTAGCATGTGACCTGGGATCAACAAATAACGTACTGATTCATTCGGTAACGACTTGGATAGTGGACTACTAGAATATAAATTGTCATTAAGCAGTAAGTGAGTAAAGTCTCCATGAGCTAGGGTTTAATAAGATCACCATTATTAATCTCCTAAAATAGATATACTCATCAAAAGGATACTTTTATTTCTGATGCGTAATAATTGTGACATAATTCTAGTGTAACCTGATTTAATATGAAAGAATACCCACCTAAAATTCTATGAATGATATGCCGCCTCGAGATAAGTACACTCATTGCACTAAATAATACAAACCAAACGTTTTATTGTAAAAAAAAGAATGGATATAATCATGGACTAAATACAGTTTTCTTTATTTGGCTAGACTTAACTCCTTTCTATCGTTTTGATAGATTTTGCTTTGTGTTGTTATAATATTTTTAAATTGATCTAAAGTCACCACAAAACATGGTGTCAATCTCTCAGATCTGACCCCCCCCGGCCTCTTATCCGTTAGTAATTAGGATTATACATATGTATAGCATACACTACAAGAAAAATGGGAACAAGGTGACTGCATATTTTCCTCGGCGTACATTTGTCGCTTGGGAAAAGTAGTCACTAAACGACAAAAATTGGCCCTACTGGCAAACTCAATTCTCGTAGACTTTAGTTATCACAGAGAAAAATCTCAAGCTTATTCCCCGGTGACAATAGTCGCCTGGGATAATATTCGTTATAGACTTGACCAATTATTTTGTAACGAAGAACGTGGGCGGGAACTTATTCCCGCTTTTGTTTTCCCCGACGACATGTCGCACGTGCATATTCTTAGTTAGTTTAAAAAATAAAAATTAGTGTTAATAACGTTTGTGGTGCCGGTGAACATTATTTTCCTCCCCACCGAACATGTCGCTGTGTGGATTCCATCGTTAAGTTAAAAAAATATTATAGGCGATTGGTTTGAGCGAGCCTTTTTATTACCAAAATGTAGCTGCTGGTTAATTTCTTTTTGGACATTTCCCCGCGACATGCGTCGGGATATATGTGTGACTTTGTTTTGACTTCAACTAAACTACTTTTTAGGTTTCGTTTCGGTCTAGATATCCGTATATTTTAAGCACTAGAGAAATATAACTACATTATTTAAGTGTGTTTAATGTATGTACCATTGGCATGTCTAGGTGATATCGTATAACATAAACCACTTTCAGTTACATAAAGTTTAACACAAATATCTTCACAAACAGATAAAACATTACACGATTTTTACCATTGACAAATTCGACAAACTACTCCCAAATCATGAACGAACTACATTGCACACAAACTACCTCAAAACTAACAAGTTTTTTTTTCCATTTCGCATTAAGACATTTAACGCCCCGATGAAAAGTGCCAGCCGAAATTAACTGTGTGTTGTTCTGGATGCATATGCATTATCCATTGTTGCCAATTGAGTACACTTATCTTTTACCACGCAATTGCTTTGCAGTTGATAATGAGCACTCTTCACATTTCTTGAAGGATCCATAAAGAGATAGTTTGTGATAGGTGTTGAAGCGGTCTTAAGCAATAGCTTTGTAGGCGTTGAAGGTCACCTTGAATATGAATAGCTTAGGAGGTGAGTTGAAGGTCCGAGCAGATAGGAGCTCCTATGAAACTCATCAAATTGATCCGAAGTCTGGTTCTCTTACATAAAAAAAACTTCACATCCACAATGTTATCGGAGGCTTTAAATATTAAAGAAAATCAATTCTTTTAACACAACTTAACCAGAATATATATATATTAACCCAAATAAAAACATGTGATTGTTCACCTTTGATATTGGACATGCATATTATAGGATTAGTATGAGCCGAGTACTCTTCAGGTTTATACGATTGTCGTGTAAAACAACATCTCACTTCAAGCCAAAACAACGACGCAATGCTTCATGTGAGCAGTGTGCACCATATACACCATGTTTTTGTGGTTGCGATGTAATGTGGTGTGTGAAATGTTTGTGGTTGTGAGTAGGTATCTGCTGTTATATGGAATAAAAATGTTTTTTTGGCGGGAGTATATTGAGCGGGGGTTCTTTGGCGAACTATTTGTGCGGGAGTTTTTGGGCAGGAGTATAGGTGTATAACCAATAACATATCGACTAATCACTTTTGACAACCGTCTAAATAGCCTAACCATGACCCATATTCGCTCATCCGTTGAACGTCTAGAAAACCATACCATATCTACTCATCCGGTGAACGTCCTAAAGTAAAACCATCAACATAACGACTCATTCCGTTGAACGTCTAATGCATAGACCATCACATAACGACTCATTCAATGAACGTCTAATGCATAACCATACACAAAATTCGACTCATCCGTTTAACGTCTAATGTAAAAACCATACCATACTCGACTCACCCTTAGAACGTCTAATGTATCCCCAAAACAATCTACATCATCTGATGATACGTCTAATGTAAAACCAACATATCGACTCATTCCGATGAACGTCTAATGCCAAACCAAAACATAGTCGACACATCGTTAAACGTCTATGCATACAAACCATATCGACTCATCCTAGAACAGTCCTAATGCATACCATTACCATATCGACTCATCCGTTAAACGATAAAGCAAAAACCATACCAAACGACAGCACCGTTACAACGTCTAATGTACAAACGATAACATACGACTCATCCGTTAACGTTTAAATGTACAGCGATAACAGTATCGACGACTCATCCGTTGAACGACTAAATGCATAACCATTACATATACGACTCATCCGATGAACGTCCCTAAGTAAATACATAACCCATATCCGAACTCATCCGTTGAACGTCTAATTTATAACCATACCATATCGACTCATCCGTTAAACGTCTAATGTACAACGATAACATATCGACTCATCCGTTGAACGTCTAATGTACAACGATAACATATCGACTCATCCATTGTGAACGTCCTTATGCTTACCATAACATATCGACTCACCGTGTGAAACGTCTAATGTATAACCATAACATATAGACTCATCCGTTTAACATTTAATGTACAACTATAACATATCGACTCATCCGTTGAACGTCTAATGCAATAACCAATTACACATATCGACTCACTCCTATGAACGTCTAATGTCATGACCAAAACCATATCGACTTATCCGTTTAAACGTCTAATGTACAACGATAATAACATATCGACTCATCCGTTGAGAACCGTCAAATTTGATACAACGATAACATATCGACACATCCGTTGAACCGACCTAATGCATAACCAAAACATATCGACTCATCCGATTGAACGTCTAATGATAAACCAAACCCATATCGACTCATCCTTTGACAAGCGTACCCCCCCCTCTAATGTATGACCATAACATATCTACTTATCCGTTAGACGTCTAATGTTACAATAACGATAACATAATCGACTCACCCTTGAACGATTAAATGTACAACGAAGAACAAATGACTCATCCTTTGACACTCTAAATGCATACCATAAACATATCATACACAACCTGCACACTGAAACGTCAGATAGTATAACCATAACATATCAGACTCATACCTTTAAACGTTCTAATGCATAACCATAACAAAAATATCGACTCATTCCGATGAAAGTCGTAAAGCATAACCATACCAAATAATCGACTCATGCCGTTTTGAACGTCTAATGTATAACCATACCATATCGACTCATCCGTTAAACATCTATTGTACAACGATAACATATCGACTCATCCGTTGAACGTCTAATGTATGACCATAACATATCGACTCATCCGTTAAACATCTAATGTACAACGATAACATATCGACTCATCCGTTGAACTGTCGAAAATGTACAACGACACTACTAAGTTAATATTACTCATCCGTGGAAACTCCCTAAATGTATAACCAAATCATATCGACTCAATCGTTTAAACATCTAAATGTACACTAATGTACATAAGGACTTATATACTGAACGACCGGAAACGAACCGAGAAACCGGACCGTACCCAGGCCGAAACGAACCGATTATATAATTTCCGCTTTAGCAGCAGTCGTAGCACCCGTAGCAGCCGAGACACAGCCGAAGGTACATATTTTCTTTTTTTTTCCTTTTGGTATCCCCGACGACATGTCGTCAGGGAACGTGTATAGTTACTAAACGCAAACCAAACACTCCTTATGTTGATAATTTGATATAATTTGATGTTTGTTCCTTCATTAAATGTATATGTGTTTAGGATTTTTGGATTTTAGGATTTTAGTGATTAATTTTGGAAAATCCTCGTCTGAATTTAATCATCCTATAAAAAACCCGTCCGAAATTAATTTATTATAAATTAATTTCGGAAAGTCCTCAGTTTGGGACTGCTTTGTGAATGTTTGGTCTCATTTAGGATATGAATGCATATAATCGATTTACTATTTAAGATGATTTCGACAGTGTTTCTCCTTTACTCATACGAATATGTCTTTAAACACATATTTGGGGAGTTGAGGGGAAATGCTGCCGAAATCATCTCAAATAGTAAATCGGTTATACGCATTCATATATGAGACGAATCATTCAAAGAGTGAGTTAGGATTGCCTTCCATAGTTGCACTAGGTGAGCAAAACATCTCGTATTCCTCGTTTGAATGTGTTTAATTAAATTGCATATAATAACTAAATGTATCGATAAAACGCAGTTATGGTAATCGATGATAAGAGTTGGATACTTTTAGAGCGTCATGAATGAGAATTTTATATCAGTCTTAAAAAATTCGTCGATCAATGCAAGCCATTAGTGAATAGTGCCGGGAAAATAAGATGTCTATGCAAGTCTTGTCAAACAATATTGTGGGTATCCATCAAACACCTTTCAGACCACATTATGAGACATGGGTTTGACCTAGGTTATAAAACATGGGTTCACCACGGTGAACCGGATCTTCCTCCGCCACCGCCAGTAATAGATAACACAAGACAACCTCAGATGAGTGACATGACAGCGTTACTTAATGATCTTAGCTATATTCCTCCGAATAATGAACACAATGAGCCAACTCAAGGAGATATTGGTGAGACAAGTAACGAACCGACTCAAGCTACACGTAACGAGTTTGAAGAGTTATATGCCAGTGCCAACGAGGAGCTGTACCCCGGTTGTGACTATGTGACTCGATTAGACTTTATGGCAAAGTTTACCTATTTTAAGGTTAAAGGTAAATTGACTGATTCTATATTCAATGAAATGTTAGAGTTTTTCCAAAATGTATTTCCCATCAGTAAAGGATACAAGCTCCCACCGTCATACTATGCAATAAAGAAGACATTTAAAACGATCGGGTTAGGGTACGAGTCGATACATGCTTGTGAACACGATTGCTGCTTATTTCGGGGAGACGATAACAAAGATTTGGATTTCTGTCCGGTGTGTAATACGAGTAGATGGAAAGACAGTAACACACCGGGGAAGAAAGTTCCTAAGAAGGTGTTGCGTTACTTTCCGATCATTCCTAGACTACAACGTTTGTACAAGTCTAGTCACACTGCAAAGGAAATGATTTGGCATGCTACTGGAAAGTGTACGGAGCCCGGTAAGATGCAACACCCGGTTGATGGTAGAGCATGGAAGAACTTTGACACCAAGTATCCGAATTTTGCAAAAGAACCAAGAAATGTTCGACTAGGGTTGGCTGCTGATGGTTTCAATCCGTTCGGCAACCTTAGTCAGGCTTACAGCATGTGGCCGGTGATATTGACGACATACAATCTGCCTTCGTGGTTATGTATGAAAGAGAGTTCTTTTATGCTGACGTTGTTAATTCCTGGCCCTAAATCCCCGGGCAAGGACATTGATGTTTACTTGAGGCCTTTAATTGAGGACCTAAAGGTTTTATAGGACCGGAAAGGTGTCGAGACTATAGACGTTGCTTCACGCCAAAAGTTCAATATGAGAGCGATGGTTTTATGGACCATTAATGATTTTTCTGCTCGAAGTAGTTTGTCTGGGTGGAGTGGGCAAGGTTACAAGGCATGCCTTACCACGGTGAACCGGCTCTTCCTCCGCCACCACCAGTAATAGATAACACAAGACAACCTCAGATGAGTGACATGACAGCGTTACTTAATGATCTTAGCTATATTCCTCCGAATAATGAACACAATGAGCCAACTAAAGGAGATATTGGTAAGACAAGTAACGAACCGACTCAAGATACACGTAACGAGTTTGAAGAGTTATATACCAGTGCCAACGAGGAGCTGTACCCCGGTTGTGACTATGCGACTCGATTTGACTTTATGGAAAAGTTTACCTATTTTAAGGTTAAAGGTAAATTGACTGATTCTATATTCAATGAAATGTTAGAGTTTTTCCAAAATGTATTTCCCATTAGTAAATGATACAAGCTTCCACCGTCATACTATGCAATAAAGAAGACATTTAAAACAATCGGGTTAGGGTACGAGTTGATACATGCTTGTGAACACGATTGCTGCTTATTTCGAGGAGACGATAACAAAGATTTGGATTTCTGTCCGATGTGTAATACGAGTAGATGGAAAGACAGTAACACATCGGGGAAGAAAGTTCCTAAGAAGGTGTTACGTTACTTTCCGATCATTCCTAGACTAAAACGTTTGTACAAGTCTAGTCACACTGCAAAGGAAATGATTTGGCATGCTATTGGAAAGTGTACGGAGCCCGGTAAGATGCAACACCCGGTTGATGGTAGAGCATGGAAGAACCTTGACACCAAGTATCCGAATTTTGCAAAAGAACCAAGAAATGTTCGACTAGGGTTGGCTGCTGATGGTTTCAATCCGTTCGGCAACCTTAGTCAGGCTTACAGCATGTGGCCAGTGATATTGACGACATACAATCTACCTTCGTGGTTATGTATGAAAGAGAGTTCTTTTATGCTGACGTTGTTAATTCCTGGCCCTAAATCCCCGGGCAAGGACATTCATGTTTACTTAAGGCCTTTAATTGAGGACCTAAAGGTTTTATAGGACCGGAAAGGTGTCGAGACTATAGACGTTGCTTCACGCCAAAAGTTCAATATGAGAGCGATGGTTTTATGGACCATTAATGATTTTTCTGCTCGAAGTAGTTTGTCTGGGTGGAGTGGGCAAGGTTACAAGGCATGCCTTACCACGGTGAACCGGCTCTTCCTCCGCCACCACCAGTAATAGATAACACAAGACAACCTCAGATGAGTGACATGACAGCATTACTTAATGATCTTAGCTATATTCCTCCGAATAATGAACACAATGAACCAACACAAGGAGATATTGGTGAGACAAGTAACGAACCGACTCAAGCTACACGTAACGAGTTTGAAGAGTTATATTCCAGTGCCAACGAGGCGCTGTACCCCGGTTGTGACCATGTGACTCGATTAGACTTTATGGCAAAGTTTACCTATTTTAAGGTTAAAGGTAAATTGACGGATTATATATTCAATGAAATGTTAGAGTGGTTACAATATGCATTACCCGAAAGTAAATGATACAAGCTCCCACCGTCATACTATGCAATAAAGAAGACATTTAAAACAATCGGGTTAGGGTACGAGTTGATACATGCTTGTGAACACGATTGCTGCTTATTTCGGGGAGACGATAACAAAGATTTGGATTTATGTCCGATGTGTAATACGAGTAGATGGAAAGACAGTAACACATCGGGGAAGAAAGTTCCTAAGAAGGTGTTACGTTACTTTCCGATCATTTTTAGACTAAAACGTTTGTACAAGTCTAGTCACACTGCAAAGGAAATGATTTGGCATGGTATTGGAAAGTGTACGGAGCCCGGTAAGATGCAACACCCGGTTGATGGTAGAGCATGGAAGAACTTTGACACCAAGTATCCGAATTTTGCAAAAGAACCAAGAAATGTTCGACTAGGGTTGGCTGCTGATGGTTTCAATCCGTTCGGCAACCTTAGTCAGGCTTACAGCATGTGGCCAGTGATATTGACGACATACAATCTGCCTCCGTGGTTATGTATGAAAGAGAGTTCTTTTATGCTGACGTTGTTAATTCATGGCCCTAAATCCCCGGGCAAGGACATTCATGTTTACTTAAGGCCTTTAATTGAGGACCTAAAGGTTTTATGGGACCGGAAAGGTGTCGAGACTATAGACGTTGCTTCACGCCAAAAGTTCAATATGAGAGCGATGGTTTTATGGACCATTAATGATTTTCCTGCTCGAAGTAGTTTGTCTGGGTGGAGTGGGCAAGGTTACAAGGCATGCCTTACATGTAATGAAGACACTCCATATGTTCGTGTGTTAAGCAAAACATCTTATGTTGGCCACGGAAGATTCTTAAAGAAGCCTCATAAATGGAGGAGTTCACGTGAATTCAATGGCCAAACCGATAACAGAGATTCTCCTAAAGAATTTGGCCGGGATAAAATCCTGGCACAGCTTGATAGATTGCCAACGCGTCTGACGGGTAAACATCCGAGTTATGGGGGTATGAAGATAAAATGCAATGTTGTTGTCGAGCTTAACTAGACTAAACGGTCTATTTTTTACGAGCTTGAGTATTGGTCTTTTCTTACACTAAGACACAATTTTAATAATTAGGAAGAAGTTTTTTCATGAATTTAGTAAATAACCATGACGTAAAAGGGTAGCTTGGGTTAGGATCCAATAAAAATTCTTCATTTTCGAAAACGTTTACAAAGTAGAAAACCCAAATTTACATCATTAGTAATTGATGACACAGATACAAGAAAGATACTTAGACTCTCAAACAACTTTTATTGCTGCTTTCGGGGCACCGCCGCTGATGCGGTTTTTTGTATAGGTACTATTCTAGTCACTGCTTATGGTTTTTATTTAGAATCCTTAAAGATAAACATTTATAGGATATTTCTCTTTTTTTAGAGAAAGCATCTTCTACCCTCCTCGACGGAAACAATGACAAAGAGCCACATTCACAGATGCCCTGTGGCAGCTATTGTTGGGTATGAGAGGGTGATTACATATGAATAGTTGACTTATTTATTTAACAGTTCGCATATGCCCTTTGTCTCTGTGTGTGTGTTTTCATAATGAAGTGAATTGTTAATAGTTCAAGAATAAATTACACTGTCCATCCTAATGGTTTAGCTTGACTGACAAGCTTCATTAACCCTAAAATTTGCACCCTTCGTCCCTCACTCTATATATCCCTTCATTATAAAGTGAGGGACGAAGGGTGAAAATTTTAGGGTTGATGAAGCTTGTCAGTCATGGTAAACCATTAGGATGGGCGGTGTAATTTACTCTAAAACTATTAACAATTCACTTCATTATAAAAAACACACACAAACAAAGGGCAGCGAACTGTTAAATAAATAATTTAAATATTCATATGTAATTGCCCTCTCATAGCCAACAGAAGCTGCAGCACGTCATCTGTGAACTGTGGCTCGTTGTCATTGTTTCCGTTGAGGAGGGCAAACGATGCTTTCTCTACCAAGAAAAAGAGAAATATCCTATAAATGTATATATTTGAGGATTCTAAATAAAAACCATAAACAGTGACTAGAATAGTACCTATACAAAAAATCGCATCAGCACCTGTGCCACAAAAGCTGCAATATAAGTTGTTTGCGAGTCTAAGTATATTTCTTGTATCTGTTTCATCAATTACTTATCCTGATGTGACCCGCAGATGTGCAGCTAGTATAACACCCTGAAGACAAAATTTTAATAGTTAAGAAGAAGTTTTCTTCATGAATTTAATGACGTAAATGGTAGCTTGGGTTAGGATCTAATAAAAATTCTCCATTTTCGAAGACGTTTACAAAGTAGAAAACCTAAATTTACATCTCAAGACGTTTTTGTGGAGTAATATAAGTTGAATTCAGTAATCTGAGTTGTGTTTAGGCTAGTATTTACAAAAAAGATCGTTGTTTTCAGGAGCTGTGACTTTTTCCATCGCACTTACCACACAATTAAGATTATTTTAAGCTTGCCCTCCAGTATTATACTATACTGTATAACAAGTTTTTGGATATCATATTACAAAACCCAAAAGCCTTCTGTGGTACATGTAACCTATTAAATTTTGGTTACTTACATAAATTATGTTTCTTCTAAAGTAAGCGACTAAGCGTACATTGCGCAAAAAGATCAAAGACTTTTCTCTCTACTTAAGTATTTTTACCCACTTATTATCTTGTCTTCTTCCTTTTTCCATACAATTACACATTTTCTCATGGTACGTAGAAGAAATGAAGTGATAATTGAAGCAACAAACTAAGACAAGATATATGTGCTAAAAGTTAAAATGTATGCATATCAGTATCAAACATTTATTAAGTCTTTGTGTAGGGTTTGTGTGCATAGTAGGTGGGATTAATATTGCCGGTAATATATGATTCATTGAGGTCACACGCAATAACCGGAGATTACAGCTTTATATATTTATTTTAAATATATAATTGGTTACTTAAACAAACCGGGTTTAATTAAGTTGGACTCAATTAAAATAGAAAATAGTGAGTTTGGATTGGAACCCAAATAGGTGGTGCAACATTTTTGGGCCCACGAACAGCCTGCTGTGCAAGCTGTATTAAAAAAAATGCAGACTTTTCGCCAGCGACAAGTCGCTGGGGAAAAGTCTGCCTTTGTTTTAAATACAGCCGCACAGCAGGCTTTTATTCAGATTTTTTCTGGAATTTTCACGGAAAAAATCTACCAATAACAAACAGATTCAAAACCTGTATAGACTCACCACTAACTTGTACCAAAAACACAAATACAAAGTAAACCGGATCAACGCAATACAAATACATCACAACTTTACCAAAAACCAAAAGATAATAAAGTGCTAAATCGTCCAAAAAATCGAATAAGTCTACAAAACGGGCTTCCCTAGTCATAAACAGGCATACAGTGTAATATTCAAACATGATAGGATAGGGAAACAAGATGTTTAAATGAGTCAAGATGAACCTAAAGTACCATGTTAGCATACTAATAATATATAACAAAACTACCTCTCGCCAGTCGCATCCATCATCGCCACTCTCCTCGTCATCAACCACACCGCCACTCCGATAGCACCTCCCGACTCAAACTTCTTAAACATAACTCGAGTACTTGGTAGTCCGCATCTAAAAGACACATCATAAAATTCTCCCTTCCTATGCATCTCTTGAGCGACTAATCGGGTGGTCGAACATACTTGCCTTTATGTGGCGCCGCGAATGGCAATACCCGGACCACACCGGGAATGTGCCCACGAAGCTTACCTCCTATTGCCAACGCATTGATCTCATCATTCGTGTACTCACCCGTAGCCTCAAGCCTTTTCCTCTCCTCCTATGTAGTGACAAAAATACAAGATAGTAAATATATTAGTCGGGTTGCTACATTATTTTCTTGATAATTCATTAAAGTTTGTTTCTTAAACAAAACTTACATAATATGCGACGTCCTACATCCTTAGGGAAATACCCCGTCAACAGTGTGTTTTCGCCGAAGGTGTCATGAGTGAAAGGGTACCTCCTGAGTGTCTGAGGCCTGCCTCTATACATACACACGCATATAAGATGAAACTAATTAAAAACGACAAATCACAACACACCAAAGCGTATAATCAGATATATATATGTATATATGTATGTAAAATAATTATAATGTTTATTACCATCTCATCTCGAAGGCGAGCCAGCGACCGGGATCCCTGTCGAGATATGACGACGCTCTTTTGCCGGTTTAGCCGATTTTGAGCGGCTCGAGCAAGGTTCTTGGGATCATTTCAAAACTTAATGTACTTATCCCACTCGGCCGCTGTAATCTCCTCGGGACGTGCCCGCCTAATCCCTCCACATGTAAGTCCCGTGGTGGGGTCTGCCTTCCCAATCTTGGGCCTTGAAAGAAGACTTGTTGGTATTGTAGGCTTTTTGCAAGTGCATGTTGATGCCTTCGTAGATCTCTGTCTAGCGGGAGGAATCCATGTGCGGCCTGAGGTCAAACAGGGTCTAAAATTATATACGACAAAACGAAAACAAAGTTAGAGATATAATTTATATATTTATTTAAATTTGTTTATTTATTTATATGATATAAATAAATAAACGAATTTAGATAAATATACACGATTAAATAAATGAACACGATAATAAAATAAACATAAAAAAGTATAACTGACCCAAATCTCTTGAAATATCGCCGCCTCGCTCCTTCGGGACTTCTCCCAAGTAGGGTAGTACAACGACACGCTCCTAACGACCTCCCCGATGTAATTAGACCAGTGAGCCGCATGGGGACCGAGAGGGTTTAGGGCTTGTTTGTCACCCTGCTCAAAACTGATCGAGACAGGGCCTTTAGCTTTCGCGATCTCCTTTAGCGAAAGGTTCTGGGTCTTGTCGCGGGTATTCAGCCTGCCCGCTCTCCTCCGCCCAAATTGGGCTTTCGTTTACCTTTGCCTGCAAAATCAAGTTAGTGATAAAGTCATAAAAACTCAAGGCAAGCAAGTTTCATATATGATCAAAATTTATGCTTGTATTACAATAATCTAGAAATTCTTACCTTTGTTAGCAAAGCAGCCCCCGCAACCGGTGGGTACAACGTGTGATGGGGGACAATCATCACCGCCACCTTCACCTCCGTGGGACCGTGCAACATCTGCTGACGACATCTGTACAAGTACAATTAGCATAACATATAGAAATTCATGAACAAAATAATATAAGCATGCACACATCCAAATACATACATATCCAAATAAATATACACATTTCAACAATCCACAACAATTTAATTCATTCATTCAAATATAATAAGTGTATTTTGGCAAGTTACAACTCAGATAATCTTCCTTCTTCCTAGAAAAAACTTTCTCAACACATCATCATCAACAATGATGAGGTCTTCAACATCAGAATCTGCTAAATCATGAGGAAAGCGTCATCACACCAATAATATCATCGTCTCGTCCAAGACATCAATGATATCTGGCGGTGCGTCAACCACCGTTGATTGACCACTATATGCAAGTTCGCATTATCCATGTCATTCAAAACTAGTAGAAAGTGAAAGATCAAAATGAATGTTCGAAATGTAAAATATCAGGATCGTCCCTACCACATGACACCCCGACGGAAAACTTTTTTATGAAATAACATGTTACGACGACCTTCTAGTGGGGTTTGGTCTTAACTTACCAGGTAGAAGACATGTTTGACTTGTGTTTACAGAATGTATTTGTACTTTTAAACTGCCTCACGACCTGCAGTCGATTGTTGTCCATGTTTGTTTCTAAGGACAAGTTTTTTTGACTTACGTCCCTTTTGTTGCTAGTGTCAACCACTTAACTCGGAACAACGCAACTTTAAACAACAAATACTTAAACTCGATGATTTCTTAAAGCTGACCAAAATACATTTCTCCGTCAGGGCCAGGCGAACAAATTGCCGCTGTTTTGAGTTGTGCGACGTTCATCGCGGCTGTGCATGACATACACAACACTCGTCGACTACGCAAAGTTAGTGAGATCTGGAAGTCCCGATGATGTCCATTATCCAAAGCAATAACTTCGTTGGTTGTGCTAAACTCTGGGTCCATGTCATTGTCCACGTGACGTTGACGGATCTATGAAGAAGATAGATTAGATAGAGACATAAACCAAAATAGATATTGTTATTTTACATTTAAGTACACAAAATAAGGTCTTAAGTTAACCTGCGACCCATACATTCGGGGGAATTCTTCTTGGCATGTCCCTTTGTAAGGAAATAAACTGAAAAACGTCAGGTTTAGAATAAGTCGTCGAAAAGATAAGTATAAGAAAAGAAGTTTTCAAAATAAAAAAAACGCGTACTCTGACTAGGACCGGTACGTGTCGATCTCAGACTGAATGTGAAGATACTTACCATTTCACTTTTTTCAACTCTTGGGCATCAACCGAATAAACGACCGTAACCAATCGTTTACATACCAATCGAAACACCTAAAACGACAACGTTGGGAAGAGGGGGTCCGCACATTATGATCAGGACGATTCAAATTTCGGGTAACATCTCGAAAATAATGAGAACTGAACGTCAATGCTTCTTCAGCAACAAGCCCTCCGCAATCGAACCAGTCCGCTTAGCTTTTATTTCGAACATAACCTTTTAGCTTCTTCATGTATATTTCAAATGGATACATCCACCGGGGGCGAATAGGCCCGCCAGTGAACCATAATGTCAAAGAGAGCAGGAGGATATATGAGCTCAAGCTCACACAGAATATCGACCACCTTGATCTGAGCTTTCAACATGTCATCCTCCATCAAAGTTGCAGAGCAGATTTGCTTAAACAAGGAACATAGCTCGATTATTGGTTTTGCAATCTATGGGGCAAGAATTTTGAGTCCGAGGAAGTAAACGTTGCATCATTATATGACAGTCATGAGACTTCAGGCCCGTTATATTGGTATCATTATCGGTCACTTTGTGCTTGAAGCATGATCCGAACCCATTCTGTAG
The DNA here is from genome assembly GCA_026074375.1 of Tanacetum coccineum. NCBI lineage: Eukaryota > Viridiplantae > Streptophyta > Magnoliopsida > Asterales > Asteraceae > Tanacetum > Tanacetum coccineum. The sequence continues at coordinate 30,327 of BQNB010010207.1, forward strand.
TATTAACTCCTTTTGATATACTGACAAAACTTTTTTTCGGTTCTCTGGTGGAAAGGAACACCACCTGAGGCTTTCAAGCACTATCTCGTTTTTTGGTTTGGGCCAAGCCACAACCACTCGAATGCCCAACATTTGCAAGTCTTTTCTTGCCTGCGGTGGTCTTTAGATTATCATTCAATAACAAAGTTTCAAGATGGCCACCACACATTTTGTTCGAGTATGCATGAATGTCCCTAAATTGTGTCTTAGTAAAAAGAAAAGACCAATACTCAAGCCGTAAAAAATAGACCGTTAGTCCAGTTAGTTCAACATGAACATGCGTTATATATCTTCACATCCCCATGACTCGGAAGTTTACCCTTCACACCGTTGGCAATCTATCAGTAGAGCAAGGATTACATCCCAGCCAAATTCTTTAGGAGGATCTGTGTTATCGGTTTGGCCATTGAATTCAAGTGAACGCCTCCATTTATGGGGCTTCTTTAAGAATCTTCTGTGGCCAACATAAGCTGTTTTGCTTAACACACGAACAGATGGAGTGTCTTCATTACATGTAGGGCATGCCTTGTAACCTTGCCCACTCCACCCAGACAAACTACTTCGAGCAGGAAAATCATTGATGGTCCATAAAACCATCGCTCTTCATAAAAAACTTCTAGCTTGAAGCTAACGTCTATAGTCTCGACACCTTTTCGACCCATAAAACTTCAAGTCCTCAATCAAAGCCCAAGTAAACATCAATGTCCTTACCTGGGGATTTAGGGCCAGGAATTAACAACGACAACATGAAAGAACTCTCTTTCATACATAACCACGGAGGCAGATTGTTGTTTGTCAATATCACCGGGCCCACATCTGTATGCCTGCACTAAGGTTGCCAAACGGATTACAAACCATCAGCAGCCAACCCTATCCGAACATTCTTGGTTCTTTTGCAAAATCTGGAAACTTGGTGTCAATTTTTCCATCTCCACATCAACCGATTGTTGCATCTTACCGGGCTCCGTACACATTCCATTAACATGCCAAATCATAGTCCTTTGCAGCGTGACTAGATTGTACAAACGTTGTAGTACTAGGAAAGATAGAAAAGTACACCAACAACCGTTCTAGGACTTTTCTTCCCCGGCGTGTTACTGTCTTTCCATCTACTCGTATTACACACCGGACAGAAATCCAAATCTTTGTTATTGTCTCCCCGAAATAAGCAGCAATCGTGTTCACAAGCATGTATCGACTCGTACCCTAACCCGATCGTTTTAAATGTCTTCTTTATTGCATAGTATGACGGTGGAGCTTGAATCCTTTACTGATGGGAAATACATTTTTGTAAAAACTCTAACATTTCATTGAAATATAATCATTCAATCTACCTTAGCCTTAAAATAAGTAAACATTGCCATAAAGTCTAATCGAGTCACAAAGTCCACAACCAGTGTACAGCTCCTCGTGGCACTGGCAATAACGCTTCCAAACTCGATTACGTGTAGCTTGAGTCGGTTCGTTACTTGTATCACAATATCTCCTTGAGTTGGTTCATTGTGTTTCATTATTCGAGGAATTATAGCAAGATCATTAATGACCTGTCATGTCACTCATCAGAGGTTGTCCCTTGTGTTATCATTACTGGCCGGGGGTGGCGTAGGTGGACCTTTTCACCGTGTTCCACCCATATTTTTATAACGTGGGTCCTACCAATTGTCACTCATAATTGTGGTATGAAAGGTGTTGATGTGTACCCATAATATATTTTCGACAAGACTTGCATGGACATTTTATTTTTCAGCACTAATTCACTATACGGCTTGCAATGGATCGACGAATTTATTAAGACGATAAAAAATAATGGGTTCATGACGCTGTAAAAGTTCCATAGTCTTATCATCGAATACCATAACTGCTTTTACGATACATTTATGTTATTATATGCAACTTAATTAAACACATTCAAACGAGGAATACGAGATGTTTTGTTTACCTAGTGCAACTATGGAAGGCAATCTTAACCCACTCTTTGAATGATTCGTCTCATATATGAATGCGTATAACCGATTTACTATTTCAGAAAATTTCGGCAGCATTTCCCCTTAACTCCCCAAATATATGTTTAAAGACATATTTGTAGGAGTAAAGGAGAAACACTGTCGAAATCATCTCAAATAGTAAACCAATTATACGCATTCATATCCTAAATGAGACAAAACATTCAAAAAGCAGTCCCAAAAACTGGTGGGAACTTTCAGGTAATTATATTTCTAATATATGTAATTTTCGGACGGGTTTTTCTATAGGATGATTAATTTCAGACGGGGATTTTCCGAAATTAATCACTAAAATCCAAAAATCCTAAACAAATATACATTTAATGAAGGAACAAACATCAAATTATCAGCATAAGGAGTGTTTGGTTTGCGTTTAGTAACTATACACGTTCCCCGACGACATGTCACCGGGGATAGCAAAAGGAAAAAAAAATTGTACCTTCAGCGGCTGCTACGGCTCGGCTGTGGACACGGCTACCAACTGCCAAACAAAAAAAGTTTAACACATTTTTATAATTAACACCAAATTATACTAAACCTTATCATAATTAAAAAAATTAAAACAAAAATTACAATGGTGGACTCACTAGTGTTTACAAAGGGATAGAAAAAAGTATAAAAATTATCATGGGTAGAGGGTTCGAAAAGAATAAGGTTTAGCAGGAGGAGGAGTGGTGGCGGTTATTAATTGTGCTCTGTGTGTCGTTGAGGAGGTCGTGAGTGGTGGTGGGTTTCTGTGGTGATAGTGGTGGATGGTGGGTTCTGTGGTGGTGGTGCCGGAGGTGGTGGTGGGTGAGAAGTGGAGGTGATGCTCTTAAAATCGCCTAGGAGATGTTTTTTTATGTTTTACGTTTTGGTATGTTTCTGTAAACACATATATGGTTTTAGTACCAGAATTATCCCCGGCGACAAGTCGCTGGGGAAACCATACTTTTGTCCTTTAACGGAAAATGGCGCGATAACGAAATAATTGGAGGGTTTTTTCGTAAAAGTTAAACAGGTTTCCCCGGCGACATGGGAAGGTTTTATTAAAAATTTTACTAATTTTTTTTTAATATATCAAAACTATATTTTTACTAAAAATTTTAAATTAATATAATCAAAGCTATAATTTATTAAAAATACTAGAGTTTTTAATATTAATATTTAAAAAAAATATATTTAAAATTATTTTTTATAAAATATATAATATATTATGTATAACTATTTTTTATAAATAAATAATCGGTCGATTTCGGCTGGGTCGTCCGGTATTTCTCGGTTTCTTCCGGTCGGTTCGTATTAATTATTATTTAAAATTATTTTTTATAGAAAAAAAAAAAAAAATATATAATTATTATTTACAATATTTTTATAAAATATATAAACGGTTCATTTCGTCTGGGTTCGGTCCGTTTTCTACGGTTCGTTCCGGTCGGTACGTATATAATTACCATTTAAAATTATTTTTTATAAAATATATAATTATTATGTTATAAATATTTTTTATAAAATAATAATCGTTCGTTTCGGCTGGGTCGTCCTGTTTTCTCGGTTTCGTTCCGGTCGGGTTCGTATATAATTATTATTTAAAATTATATTTTTATAAAATAATAATAATATTTACAATATTTTTATAAAATATATAATTCGGTCGTTTTCGGCTGGGTCGAGTCCGGTTTCTCGGTTCGTTCCGGTCGTTTCGTATATAATTATTATTTAAAATTATTTTTTATAAAATATATAAAATTATTATTTACAATTATTTTTTATAAAATATATAATCGGTTATCGATTCGACTAGGGTCGGTCCCGTTCTCGGTTCGTTCCGCGGTTCGTATATAATTATTATTTAAAATTATTTTATAAAATATATAATTATTAATTTAAAAATTATTTCTTATAAAATATATAATCGTTTCGTTTGGCTGGTCGGTCCGTTTACTCGGTCGTTCCGTCGGTTCTGTATATAAATATTAGCTAAAATTATTTTATAAAATATATAATTATTATATAAAATTATTTGTATAAAACATAAAAAACATCATGTTCAACGGATGAGTCGATTTATGGTTGTACATTCGATGTCAACGGATGAGTCGATATGAATATGTGTTTATACATTTAGAGGTTGAACGGACGAGTCGATATGTTAGGGTTTATACATTAGAAGGTTCAACGTATGAGTCGATAGTTAGGGTTTATACATTAGATGGTTCGAACGTATGAGGTCGGAATATTTATGGTTAGTACAAAAGACGTTCACCGACGAGTATCGAATATGGTATGAGTTAATACATTAGACAGATCACGGACGAGTCGATATGGTATGGTTATACCATTAGACGTTCAACGACGAGACGATATGGTCTGGATATACATTTAGACGTTCAACGGACGAGTCGATATGGTACGTTATACATTAGACCGATTAAATGGACGAGTCGATATGGTATGGATATACATTAGAGTTCAACGGATGAGATCGATATTTAGGGTTATACCTTAGAGTTCAACGGATGAGTCGAATGTTAGGGTTATACATAGAAGGTTTCAACATAATGAGTCGATATGTTAGGGTTAACAATAGACGTTTTCTACGAACAGTCGATATGGTATAGTTATACATTAGACGTTCAACGTACGAGTCCGATAAGGTATGGTTATACTTAGACTTTCAACGGAACGAGCCGATATGGTATGTTATACATAGACGTTCAACTGGACGAGTCGAAATGGTATAGTTATACATATAGACGTTCAATGGACCGAGTCGATATGGTATGGTTTCTACATTAGATGTTCAACGATGAGTCCGATATGTTTAGAGGATAATACATTTAGAGGTTCAACGGATAGGTCCGATATGTTCGGGATCTAACTTTAGAGGATCAACATATATAGTCGATATGTTTTGTGTTTTACTATCGATTTTCAACGTACTAGTCGTCTTTATGGTTGTAACATTCGACGTTCAACATATGAGTCATATGGTATTGGATATCAATAGAGGTTCAACGGATGTGTCATATGTTAGGTTTATACATTAGAGGATCAACGGATGAGTCGATATGTTAGTGTTATACATTAGAGGTTCAACGTATGAGTCGATAGTTATGGGTTATACATTAGATTTCAAACGGACGAGTCGATAAGGTAATGATAGGGTTTATACATTAATGGTACAACAGGATGAGTCGATATGTTTGGGTTATACATAGGATAGGTTCAACATATGAGTTGATATGTTATTGGTTGTACATTCGATGTTTCAACGGATGAGGTCGATATGTTATGGTTGTACAATTCGATGTCAACGGATGAGACGGATTGTAAGTGGTTTATACAATAGAGGTTCAACGATGAGTTGATAGTTAGAGGTTATACTAAGATGTTCACCGGATGAGTCGATAGGTTAGGTTAATACATAGAGGATCAACTATGAGTCGACATATAGGTTATACATTAGACGTCAACGACAGTCCGAAAGGTATATAGAGTTTATACATTAGCCGTTCAACGGAGCTAGTCGATATGGTATGTTATACATAAGACGTCAACGGACTAGTCGATATGGTAATGTTTATACATTAGACTTCAAGTCGATACGAGTACGATATGGTATGGTTATACATTAGACGTTCAACGTGACAGTCGATATGTATTGTTTACAAATTAGACGTTCAATGACGAGTCGATATGTATGGTTTAGCTTAGAGGTTCAGGGATGAGACGATATGTTAGGGTTATACATTAGAGGTTCAACTATTAGTCGATTATGTTAGGTGTACATTCGATGTCAACTGATGAGTCGATATGTTTAACGGGTTGAACATTCGTTTCAAACGGAATGAGCGATATGGTATGGTTATACATTAGAGGTTCAACCGGATGAGTTTGATATGTTAAGGGTTAATAACATTAAGTTCAAACAAGATGAGATCGATAAGGTTAGGGTTATACATTAGACGTTCAACGGATGAGTCGATATGGTATGGTTATACATTAGACGTTCAACGGACGAGTCGATAGGAATGGCGTTATACAATAGACTTCAACGAACGAGTCAATATGGTATGTTATACATTAGACGTTCAATGGACAGTACGATATGGTATGGTTATACATTAGAGTTCAACGGCTTGGAGTCGATATGTTTATGGTTATATATTAAGGTTGAAAAAAAAGGGGATTGGGGGGGGGGGGGGGGGGGGGGGGGGGGGGGGGGGGGGGGGGGGGGGGGGGGGGGGGGGGGGGGAAAAATTCAACGGATGGAGTCAAAATATGATAGGTTAGTACATTAGAGGTTCAACGTATGAGTCGATATGTTATGGTTACTTCGATTTTTCAACGGATGAGTCAGATAATGTTATGGTTGTACATTCGATGGTTCAACGGACGATCGATATGGTTACGATAACATTAACTTTCAATGGACGAGTCGATATGTATGTTATACAATAGACGTTCAAACGGACGAGTCAATATGGTAAAGGTTATACATTAGACGTTCACGAACGAGTTGATATGGTATGGTTAATACATTAGACATTCAACACGACGAAGTCGAATGGTATGGTTTTACATTAGAGTCAACGGGATGAGCCCATATGATAGGGTTATACATTAATGGTTTCAACGGACGAGTCGATATGTATGGTTTTAAACATCAGATTCTCTGCCAAAAAACCCGCCAAATACACCCGCCTAAACTCCCGCCAAATACTCCCTCCAACGAATACCCCGCCAAATACCCACCAAATACCCCCTCCAAATAATCATATTATAACACAACAAGCACATACTATTCACAACCACAAAACATATCACACACTCTTAACATTACAACACAAAAAGATGGTGAACAGGTGCCATCCATTAAAACTTATGTCGTGTAGGTGAGACAGAAGGAGATGCAGATCATCCGACAATCGTATAAACTTGAGAGTTTCGTTAAACTAACCTATGCATGCCAAAATCAAAGGGTGAACATCACATGTATTTTAATTGAGAAATAAAAAAATATTCTGGTTAGTTGTTAAAAGAATTGATTTCTTTACTATTTAACAGCCTCCGAAACATTTTGGATGTGGATTTTTTTATGGAAAGAGACCCGACTTCGTGAATTGATGAGTTCTCCTGGAGCTCCATCGACTCCAAGTTACTCTGCAGGACATTCAACACCTCCAACCTATAATCTGGACCTTCAACCACCTACAAACTATTCCTCTATATCTTCTAGAAATAGAGAGTGCTCAAACTGCATTCACGTTGCGAGGAAAGATAAGTGTACTCAAGGCAACAAAGAAAATGCATATGCAATCCGGAACAACATACATTAATTCGAGCTGCACTATTTCACGAAGTTCTCAAGAAATGGAAAAACTGATTTGAGTAGTTTGTCAATGTGCAATGTAAAATCGAATGATTCGAGTAGATTGTCATTTGACAATTTAATTCGTATGTTTTTTTTAGTGTATGTGAAGACTTTGTTAAACTTTTATGATATTAATGAATTATGCATAACGATAAGAATGTGTTTTATGTAATAACGATATCACCTTAAAAAACGTATATAATTTTAAAGGTAAAATATACGGAAATCGGACGAAACAAATATAAAAAACGTAGTTTAATTAAAAGTCAACAAAATCAAACGCTATCCCGGCTAAATTATTTTATAAAAAATAATTTTAAATAAATATTTTTTAAATAAATAATTATTAAAACTCTAGTTTATTAATAAATAAATTTTGATATATTAATAAAACTTTTAGTAAAAAAAAAGTTTTGATATATTTGTGATAAAATATCAATCTATAATTTTTAATAACCTTTCCCCGGCGACGATGTCGCCGGGGAAAGTGACTTTTTATTTTTGATATATTTGTGATAAATATATCAAAACTTTATAATTTTTAATAACACTTTCCCCAGTGACATGTCGCTGGGGAAACATTTGTCCACGTCACAACAAACGTAATTAACACTAATTATCTTTTTTAAAATAAATAAATGAATCCCTAACGACATGTCGCCGGGGAAAAGTAAGCGGGAAAATTTCCCGCCACGTTTTACGTAGAAATATTTGGTTAAATTTTAATGACCTTATCCCCGGCGACATGTCGCCTGGGAAAAGTTCAGAATACTTTGACCAAATTTTCTACGAGAATTGGTGCCACGTAGGATCTATTTTGTCGTTTAGTGCATATTCCCCATATATCGCTGGGGAAAAGTCCGTCACCTGCCGTTGCACCTACATTCATTTCTCTACTAATATATAAATGTTGTGTGATAGGTGATGGGTGTTTGGTAAAATCCCATTGATTCAATATCTTAAAAGGAAAATGTCTTTTTTTTTTTTGAAAAGTACCCTTTTGTTTACAACAATTCAACATAATTTAAATAAACAAAACAAGTATTAAAATAATAGACTAAATTATAAACACATAATAACATTTATATGCATTTATATAAATCATATAGCCACATGCATTCCATTTATATGATGAACCCTAATTAAATTCTAGGTTTTACTTATCATATAATCACAATCAATATATATAAGTCTTCCCGAATTTTAGATTTGTCATACTAAATTAAATGGTCATACAATTCATGTAACAAATAAGTTCTTATGATCCATGATAAACATGCATGATTTCCATGGATCCATACAATTTAATTACATGTTACTTAACAATTAATTAACAAGACCAAGATCGTAACCCATATACATGCATGACAATTTAACCATGTATAAAATTATGATTATTAGGTTTTAATATTTAAAATTTTCGATCAAAACAAAATTTATTTTTCGAACCACACAAAATTTTCAACCATAAATCATGTTTACAAAATTTATGTTCGAACCACACAAAATTTTCCGATTAAAATTATTAAATAAAAACCATAAATCATAATAATTTGGTAATTATTAACATGTTAAAATTTGGCTCGAGATGCCACTGATGGAATTATACATTCATAACAATTTATAATTATAACATCAAAGTATAAATATAGCGGAAGCAATTAGGATCAATTAACATGCAAAAATAATTAACCAAGATTAGGGTTACATACCTTTTGATTCTAGCAAGAACAAGAATCAATAAACTCCAAGAACAATCTAAAGGAAGATTGAATCACCGTCTTGTACACACGCTATTACCAAGTTAACCAAGAACTAGCTCGTTAATCACGTAAACCGGTAAACAAGAAATCAATTCGGAATAGTATCTAATACTATGTGGCCGAATATCTTGAAGAAGAAAAGTGAAAAGATCTTGTGTTTTTTTATAAGTCCCCCTCCCTTAAAAAACCTTTGGTATTTATAGGGTAATTTAGGGTTAGAGTTCTATTAGGATAATGCTTCAAACTTGAAGCTAATCCTACTCCAACACAAACTCTAGTAGCCGGCCTCCTCATAGGAGTCCTAGATCATTCCATTGATCTCCAATTTCTCTTTTAGTCCTTCTTGTTTAGTCGTTAGTCATTTCCATTAAACACTTAACGATCATTAACTATTTACGTGTAAAATCAATAAATAAATTATATTTATTAATCGTTAACTTGTAGTGAGTGCAATCCCGTGATCTTGAGTTCGATCCTAACACACAACTATTATTTTTACGTCCATAAACTAACAAACACTCTCCTAAATAACCATGTTAATAAATAACCTGTACATACTTATCTTTACAAATTAATCGTTGTGCATATTTAGTTTAAATCATTGTCTTGAACAACCACATAATTATCTTTTACAAATATAACTATCATCACACAAATATTCGTTAGAGTATTAAGTTTCACATGAAACTAAACGTGCAAAAGAAAACACACACAAAGAAAGTTCAACTTAAATTCAAGAATCTCACACATGACCTTCTCGGTTGCTGAGAAATTTCCTAAAATACTAGACTAATAATATATTGTTGTTAACATGTACACCATAGACTACCGAAAACCGACTAAGAAGTAATGTTTATGTATACCAAGAAGGAGAAATATGTAATTGATTTATAGGAATAAAGATTTAAATTTGTTAATTCTAGAAAACCCCTTGAACAACTGAAACGTGATTCCTTTAGGTTCCAGTGTCAGTTTATTTTCCAGTTTTAATTCTTAGGTCAAGATCATGATCAAGTTGTGTATTTAACTTGTTTTATGCTTAAATCCCACATCAGTCAAAGAGAAGAACTTTTAATAGCTAATATCAATGTTGCATATAATTCAACCAGTTTGATACAAGTGCTATGTTGGTGATTCGTCATATTGGATGATGGTAGGTACAAATTCAAAACTATTTAGCTTTTTAACAGTTTGCCTTTAATCGAACTAGAGACTTGATCAAAATCTTTTCAAGATCTAGCTCTCTTCTTGATGTTTTTAGCTATGCTTTTTAACTGATTTTCTTGTATGCGTTTAAGTACAAGATTTTACATGCTCCACGTTTTGAGTTTCTATTAGTGATTTTTTGAACTTCATTTACTATTTCATATAACCTCTTGACTTTTTGGGTTGTACGTGTTTTTGGATAACACATGATACTGATGTACATTTGTAGTGAGTAACATACAAACCAACGGTAATTGCATGACCGTTCTTTACCCTCAAAGACCCATAACTGAGCACTCCCAAAGTTTCTGTCCATGGCTGCGCTCCTGTGTAAGAGGTTGATTTTGTAACTCGTTGTAAAGTCATTTGGTTGAGTACAATGGATCTAATAATCATCGAAGTGGTTTCTAAGGTATTCATGGGTCAACTTTACTTGAATCTATTTGATTGAGCTAATGTATACTTGATCTTACGAGATTGATTTGGTAACTCGTATTAGTATGTGTGTCAATTGGCCTTCTTGTTTGACCGGCTGAACTAAAATACTTGTACAACCCAAAAAGTATATTGCTGTTAGCATGTATACTATAGACAACTGGAGACCAAATTGACTAACGAAATGCTGAGCATGTATACGGCGATAACAAATAACCATGTGAAGTCAAAACGTAATAGTTTTATAAGAACAACGACTCAAGTAATGCCGTGTTTGGTTTCGTGTTTTCTTTAATCTACCACAATATATAAAGAGAACATGTTTTTTTTGTATTTGTTAATTATAGGACCCCTTGAAGTCTTGAACAATTGAAATGGGAATCCTTTAGGTTCCGGTGTTAATTTATTTTCCCGTTTTGATTCTTAGGTCAAGATTATGATCCAAGATTCCTTTTACATAATGGAAATAAATGGTTATAGATTAACAATTGAGAAGAAAAAACATATGATCATGGTATCATACGAAGTAACTTACGAACCACTAACAAACAATATACCATTCCGTACCCTAAAAAATGTACAACCAACCCAAACAAGATGATCGTAAGTTTCTATCCTAATAATTGGTCCATTGTTAAACTACCAAAACCGGTTGACCTGGCGGTTCAACTCGTTGGAAATTTTACACCGGTTGGAGTGTCCGGTTTAGCATGGGCTAGAAGTAGTGGAAGAAATGGCACCAACTCATATTTTAAGACAAAAGGTGGTCGCCATTGTTTTTCCCACATCGGTCAAAGAGAAGAAATTTTCATAAGTAATATACCATGGTGCATATGATAGAGCCAGTTTGATATAAGTGCTATGTTTGTTGATTATGACATGGTTTCATGTAATATATAATATAATAATAGAGATGAGATCCATGAAAAACACATACCAATTAAAGAACAAAAAAAAAAGATCTTGGCCATTGATCTCATTTAAATCCAATGGTTAATATTAATTCTTAACATCATATATAATTCACAAATTATACAACTTACCCCTCATTTAATTTTTAACTTTCTCTCTCCTCAAATAACACACACACCGGATAATAAAAAACACCGCCTAATTCACGTCGGAAAACTAACAACATCGCCGGAAACCACCACTGCTTCTTCTAATTAATAAAAATCAAGCCGGAAACCACCAATTCTTCATCTCCCTAACAAATAACCACCACTGCTTCATCTCCATCATATACAACCTCGCCGGAAAACATATACAACCAACGCCGGTCATCTTCATCATCTAAATCGCCGGATCTAAACATGGATGAAAACATGGATCTGAACAAACAGGATATGAACATGAATGAAAATCAGTTAAATAATTTTATGGAAGCTGTTGAAAACATGGATCTGAACAAACAGGTTTTTGAAAAGGATAATGAACTCGAATCAGATACAGAAGATGTTTTACAAGAATTTGCAAATCCAAATGCTGTTATAGAAGAAGTTACAGGTAAAATAACATGTAATTTTGCGCTAAAATTGTTTTGTTATGAATCTCATGTGATTATGTTTTCAGTATTGTTCTGTGTTGAAAATAACCACATAGTACAACAGTTAAAAATGACTTGTGATTTTGTGTATTTTAATGTTTGTTGTAAGAAAAAGAGAATAGTATAAATTGAACCAAATCAGACACTGATTTTCATTTAAGAATCTCATGTGATTTGTAATGAATCACATGTGATTCAACAGAATCCCTAAGCTTAAGTGGAAGACTAAAGCAAATTTTAGAGATTGTGGTGTTTTTACTATGCTACATTATGGAATCCTACATGTGATTAAAACAGAATCCTGTGTGATTCAAATAGAATCCCTTGTGATTCTTGATGAATCACATGAGATTCATGATAAATCACATGTAATTTTTTTTCTTTTTTTAGTTATTGCATGTGATTCAGTGGTTACATGATAATTAATTTGATGTGATTCAATTTTTTTATATACAGATTGTATGAAAACACCAAGAGCAACTTTATACGAGCAAAATGAAACGCCTGGTGGATCGATATATTGGGAACCTCATGTAGAAGGAATTCGTATACCAGTTGAGGGGACCTGGTATGATACAGTAGATGAAGCTATTGACATGTATTCGAAATACGCTGAAATGGGAGGTTTTGAAGTTAAGAAATCAGGGCAAAGGCTAACAAAATCAGGAGTGGTTAAACATAAGTACATCATGTGTAATAGAGAAGGTGTTCCAAAAGGTATAAATGTCGACACTCTTGATCCTGAATATAGTGAGAAACAAAAAAGAAATACAACAACTCATGTAACAGGATGCAAAGCTCGTATAAAATTAGTTTTAGATATTGTTTCTGGAAGATACAAGTTAGATCAATTTTACCCCAAACACAATCACATGCTGATACCAAAAGAGTACAAACATTTTACAAAGAAACAAAGAAAGATGACTCAAGCAGAAAAAATGTTTGTTGTGAAAGCTGCAACTAATAAAATTGGTGCAACACGTGCACACAATTTGTTAAGTAGCATGAAGGGAGGCTATGAATATGTACATGGGACGACTGATGATTTTAAGAATCATCAGAGGGATGTGAATGTTTTCATAGGTGAAAGTGACGCACAAATGCTCATAAACAAAATGGAAAACAGAAAAACGTATGTGCCGAACTTCACCTTTCAGTATAGGGTAGAAAATAGTGAGTTAGTCTCGATGTTTTGGGCTGATGAAGTTGCCAAATGCAATTACAAAGAGTTTGGAGACATATTATCTTTTGATGCAACCTTCAACAGCAACAAGTAAGTGATTCACTTTTATCCTATATAATTACTCTTATTTTAGTAAAATCACATGAGATTCAAATAGAATCACATGGGATTAACGATGAATCACATGTGATTCTTCTATACTCACAAGTAATAGATATGATTCAAACAGAATCACATGAGATCCAAACGGAATCACATGAGATTCAAACTGAATCACATGAGATTCAAATAGAATCACATAAGATTCGAACTGAATCTCATAAGATTCAAACCGAATCACAAGTATTTATGGATAAAATTAGTCGCACATTCATGAATATTAATCATTTTTGTATAGGTACAACATGAAGTTTGTACTATTCATCGGCATCGATAATCACAGAAAGTGTGTCACACTTGGTTTCAGAATGCTTCTACATGAAGATACAAAATCATACATGTGGCTGCTAACAACATTCATGACTGCTTTCTTAAAAGAACCAACCATGATTGCGACAGATCAAGATGGAGCCATGAAAAGAGCTATCAAAGCCGTTTTTACTAAAGCCAAACACAGACTTTGCATGTGACATATTATGCAAAAAATTCCATCAAAGGTATTTTTATTCACATAAATGTTTAACAATACTTATGATTCAAACATAATCACATGAGATTCAAACTGAATCATATGAGATTCAGTTTGAATCTCATGTGATTCCTTTAGAGTGTCATGTGATTATTTCTGAATCATATCTATTACTTGTAAGTACAGAAGAATCACATGTGATTTAAAAGGAATCACATGAGATTCTAAAGGAATCACATGTGAATCTAAAGGAGTCACATGGGATTTTCAACAAATCTCATGTGATTCATGTAAAGGTTATTACAAACATATAAAGACTTACCTTATAGTCTCTCTTGTGATTCATCTTTGTATCTCTTGTGATTAAACTAATTACTCTAATTTATCCAAAACAGATTTGTAAGCAAATATACAATGAAACAGATTTAAAAGAACGTTTTGATAAGATCGTTTGGGATATGTTCATTGAACCATTGAAGTTTGAAGAAAAATGGGCAAAATTGATTGAAGATTTTGATTTGCAAAATCACAAATGGATGACAAAGATGTTTAATATTCGAGAAATTTGGATTCCAGCTTATTTTGTTGACTCTATGTTATTTGGATTGATGAGGACCACTTCAAGGTCTGAAAGTGAAAACTCGTTCTTCAAAAGTTTCACAAGCCCTGGGGCAACGCTTGTTAGTTTCATGATGTCATATGAATCAGCAATGGAAAGGCAAAGGTATAGACAAGAGGCATTAGACTTCAAAACAATTGAAGCATCTCCAAAATGTGAAACAAAGTTGCCAATTGAACTTCATGAAGCACGAGTATATACTAGGATGATATTTTCTCTTGTTCAAACGGAAATAATCCAAGGTTGTTGGACTTGTACGATACAAGATTTAAAAATAAATGAAGGTTGTGAAACTGTCATTATTAGAGATAAGAATCCAAACGATAAAACAACACTTAATACCAAAAAGGGAAAAGAACAAGAGAAGAAATCTGGAACTGTGGCAGAAACAGCGAGAGACTATAAGGTAAGTCTTTATATGTTAATTAGACTGAATCTCATGAGATTCAAACTGAATCACATGAGATTTCATAACAGAATCACATGAGATTCATACTGAATCACATGAGATTCAAACTTAATCACATGAGATTCAAACTGAATCATGTGAGATTCAAATCTGAATTTCATAAGATTCTAAGAAGAATCACATGTCATTTTTATGTAGTCTCATTTGATTTTAGTTAATCTCATATGATTCTATTATGGATCATCTATTTATATAAGCTAACCTAATTCCTTTCAAATCATATGTGATTCTTTTTAAATCATATGTGATTCATTTTAAAATAACAAGTATTGTTAAGATAAACTACATGATTCACATGCCTAGTTTTTAATCTCATGTCATTCTATAAAAATTCTTATTTCTTGTATTTGTGAAAAAGGTACTTCGAATTATAGAAGATGGTTCAGTGGTATGCTCTTGTAGACATTTTCTCCGATACGGGTTTCTATGTTGACACATATTCTATGTGTTCAAGAATCGTGATATTAATGTTATTCCAAAGCAATACATTTTGAGGCATTGGACAAGGGACATAATACCACCTGACCTGAGAAGACAAAGAAACAGATATGGGGAAAAATTTAACAATTGAAAGACTTACAAATGAGGCAAATTGTTTGGTAGACGATTCTTTATTCTTGTTGAGCAAAGATGAAAGAAGGATGGACACTTATGTAGAAAAATTAAAAATACTCTTGGATGAAGTGAAAGCTGATATGCCGAATCCCGCTTCAAGAAATACAGGAGATGTGATTGGTGGTATTTTTTCCACATCAAAACCAAATCAAGTTGATGTAAAAAATCCAACAAAGGTTGTAAACAAAGGAGAACATTTAAAAAATGAAGAACGTTTAAAGAGTGAAAGAGAAAAAGCAATTAAAGTTAAAGCGAAAGCAATGAAGGTTTGTGGATACTGTTAGGAAAAGACAAACAAGCATACCAAAACAACTTGTCCAAAGAATCCAAAAGCAAGGAAAAAGAAGAAGGTGACACCAATTATTGATGTTTGAACACTTTTTAGTTGCTTGAATATTTGTTAATTACTTGAATTCTAGGTTTACTTGAATATTTGTTACTTATAAAGTACATGTGATCTGATTTACTTGAATTATTTGTTAGTTATAAAAATCAATTGTAATTCCTCTAATCAAAACTTGAAAAATAACAAACATAAAAAGATAAATTTGACAAAAGTTTTACCAAAAAATCACAAGGGATTCTGTTGAATCACAAGGTATTCTATTTGAATCTCATGTGATTCAGTTTGAATCTCATGTGATTCAGTTTGAATCTCATATGATTCAAAAAATCATAAAATCAGACTCCAAAAGACACTAGAACTCATATTAATAATGCCAATAACTTGAAATGTTATACCATAAACTGATCAATGCTACCCATAAACTTTTGTTTCAACATTGACAAAATGTTCTACAATCAACTAAAGTGCCATAAAACTACCACTGCACTACCAAAACTGAACCAACATCTAAAACAGATAGATTGATGAACTACAATCCACAAAGCACAAAAATATAAACTGTTTAACCATGCAAAGGTTTTAAACAACTTCACAAAAGATAGTCAGCTTCACAAAATTAATTATTCTGCGCTGGATGCTTAGTTTTGTTCACGTTCATTCCTGTTCTTTAGTGCGTCAACCACTTTGCACATCTTTTCAAAACCCGCAATTTTATCAAATTCTTCAGCATATCTAATCATCTTTTGAGCATGCACATTAATCTCATGTAGCAAAATCTTGGTTGCAAACTTGAATCTTAGTAGCCTAAGCATGTCACACTGCTGTTTAGACTCAACAACTAGCCCACAATCCCATGTTTTAGCAGTTTGACCCATGTAGGATTCCATATGTAGCATAGTGAAAATACCACAATCTCTAAAATTTGCTTTAGTTTTCCACTTAAGCTTAGGGATTCTTGCCTTCAATCTTCCAATCTTTGAATGCCTTTCGTGTCCATACAGCCTCAAATGACGAGCAAACAGCTTTTTCTACAACAAAAAATAGAAAAAATAAATAAATAAAATGAATCACATTTAATTACCAACAGAATCTCATGTGATTCAGTTTGAATCTCATGTGATTCAGTTTGAATCTCATGTGATGTTTTTGAAACACCTTCTGGTGTTATAAGAATCAGAAGGGATTCTTCTTGAATCACAAGGGATTCTGTTTGAATCACAAGGGATTCTGTTGAATCACATGTGATTTAATTTAGGTAACATGTTAATTTAGGTAAAATCACATGTAATCAGGGGGCGATTGCAAGGGATCATGTATTAAAAACATAAAGTAAAATACTTACAAGAAGTTCGCATGCTTGTTTATATTTTGAATCATAAGTTGATCCAGAGTCCATGTTATCAAGTATCGTCATTGATGTTGTATTTGTAATGCTGAACACTACAACATAAAAATGGTCCGACAAGCACATTGGAAAAAAGGCCTGATTTAAAAAAAATAAAAATTATGAATAAGTAAAGATAAAAATTATGAATAAGTAAAATAAAAAACATATTTAAATGAAGTGTAAAATTCAGTTTGAATCTCATGTGATTCAGTTTGAATCTCATGTGATTCTGTTTGAATCTCATTATTAAAAAATAAAAATTATGAATAAGTAAAATTCAAAAAAAGCAATTTTACCAAGTCAATGCCACTTAGAGCCAAGCCCCCGACATTATCCTTAAACTGGGCTGAAACTTCTGCTGCAAAACTTTTCCATTTATCTTCATCGGTAGACAAGGTCCCATCAAACATGGACATTGTCTGTATACAATAAGTAAAAAAATTGTTATAAAAAATAAATAATTGTATAGTAAAATACATAAATTTAAGACACTTACAATACAACCCGTTCTGAAAAAATGCCTTGATAAAGATCCATCCTTTCTAAAACGATCTTCATAGTTAAGAATCTCACCCCAACAATCAACTACATTCGCGTCAATCCACAAGCCCGGTGATAATGTTTCCATGTTCAATCGAATTCCAATTATTATTTGCCTCACCAGAAGTTGTTTCAAACACAGTTTCACTATACAAAAGCATAAAAAATGATGAATACATGCAAAATATTTGACGTATACTAACATAATCACATGAGCTTTAAAAACATCACATGAGATTCAAACTGAATCACATGATATTCTACACAGAATCACATGAAATTAAAAAAGAATCCCTTGTGATTCTTATTGAATGGTGCCTTTTATAAAAAAAATAAATATGTAAACTTACATCTTGTCATGCTGCATCGCGAACAAACTGGTTCCGATCATAAACTCAGTCCTATTAATTTTTGGTAAAACCTTTGTCTTTTTGTTCATATAAGGAGATAGGAGGTACAAAGACGGTTTCACCATTCGCTTATTAGGACTCGGGCTTACTTTTGAATGACGTGTATTTAATCTTTCTGGAGTAACCGTGCCTTCATTATTTCTCCGCATATCTTTATCAATTGCATCCATCGCCTCACCCTGAAAAAAATATTTAATTAAAAAAAAGAAATCTAAAGGAAAAGAAATAAAGCGGGATAATGTTCAGAATATTACATATAGACATTCAGCAGCTACACAGTCAATAATCTCTATAACAAAATCT
>BQNB010010207.1:50071-69726 GCA_026074375.1 Tanacetum coccineum
GTACTGGCAGTACTAACAAATGCTGCATTAGCCAAACTGGAAGGTTTAGGAGCATAACCTTTTACATCAAACTCCAGGGATTTGAGCTTGTTGTACAGGTCATCAAAAGAGAGATACTTTAATCCTCCTTTTGTTTTAAGAACAAGAGTGACTTGAGACCAAGAAGGAGGCAAGGCCCTGAGAAATTTTAGATTAACATCTTCATTTTCAGGCCTTACTTTAAGAGTATTCATTTGACTCAAGATCTTTTGGAATTTATCATATCCAGTGTGAAGACCTTCTGCTTCAGTGATCTTGAATTCTTCAAACTCTTGTTTCAGAAAAGACTTCTGCATTTTCTTTGATTCTTCATTTCCACCAAACCTAGCCTTGATTGCTAGCCATATTTCTTTAGCATCATCCAGATGGTAGAAATCTCCTATGTGGTCATCAGGAAGAGCTGAAAGCAAGGTAGTACTTGCTTTTGTTTCCCTCTAAATAGCTAGATGTTCTTCAGCTGATATAGGATGGCAGATCTTAATGTTTCCATTTGAATCTTTTGTAGTTTTCTTGCGGCTATTTCTATTCAGAACAATATTCCAGCAAGGAAGATCTGAGTTTGTGATGTAGTTTTGCATTTTCATGGCCCAGATATCATACTCACCCTTTTTGAGATAAGGGAATTTGGCATTTGTGTTGGTTACAGTGGTGATTTAAGGTTGGATTTGAGTGAAAACCTCATCATCTTGGAAGTGTTGTTCATCAGATGAAGTCATTATGGATTTGTGAGGGATTTTATAGATCTGATCTTATAGAATTCTTCTTACCAGAGGCTCTCAAAGTCTCTAATACCAATTGTAGATCCCAATGATAGATCTTTCAGCCTATTAGTAGGGTGGTAGATGACTTGTATAAATACAACTCAGTCTACAAGAGAGGCTCTGAAATGATCACTAGTGTCTAAGCGGAATATAAACACAAGTGCTAAGAAGAACAATAATTATAAGGACAAGATCGTTTCTAATAATTGGATTTTCACTAACTATATGAAATATGTTCTGAAGGTGTACATTTCATATGCCTTATGGGTCCTTTTTGTCTTGATTGGAAACCCTAATAGCTGTAATACATAAACGCGTATAAAAAGATATATCGCAGATAAAGAAAGATATGCATTTCACTTCTCCCTAATATAAATCATTGCATATATCTAACTTACTATTACATTTGTTACTACTGGACTAACTATAACATTTGTTTTAAGACCATCCCAAGTTGTAATTGAACCAGTTGGTTCGTTTCTTAGCCAACGGCTTGCGGCTCCTGTTAAGGACATATGGAATGCTCTAAGCATCACTTGGTCTATAGTAATATTTGGAATGTAAAATAGATCGACGATCTCAAGAACTTTTTCAATGTGTTCGTTCTCATCTTCATGATCCGAACCGCTGAAGGTGTTAGTACTTAGTTCCTTGAGAAATTGGCCCCTTAGTTCAAAGTTATCATTGTCTTCAATTTTGGGCCTAGCAACCCCCGATCCTTAGTCAGCTTGGGTCTTGCTCATGTACTGCTCCATAATTTCTGCCATTGTTTCCGCAACTTCTTACTCTGAGTATTCTTGGTCAGAAAGTAAATTGAAATCTGGCGATATCAATTCGTCAAGACTTAGTGTCTTGAAGTGTCTCCTAGATGATCGAAATTGTCGTCCAGGTTCTTTGTAAGGTGTGAATAGTTTGTTTGTTGAACTCCTTGTCATGCACTACTTGTAACAAGGGATAAACAAATAGTAGGATAGGCTCTTTAGCATAGAAAATTTTTTAGCACAAAAATCAAATACGAAAACTTAGGTTCTGTTTTTGTTACAGATGATCAGTATGCCGTATTCAATAGAAGTGAATACGCCGTATTAATCTGTTGAATGAATACGTTGTATTGGACATAAAGTTGGATATGCCGTATCCAATAGAAGTTGATGCGCCATATCGAGTTATCGACCAGGACAATGTATTACAAAAACAATTAAATTAAACACACAAATATGAAGCAAACAATTAAACTAATAAATATACAAAATATACAGAATATACAAGAATTTACACTAATCTAATTAACACTACTCCTAAGGGTTAGATCTAATGTTAAAAACCAATATATAAAATAAAAATCAAGATTAATTTTCACTCCCCGGCAACGACGCCAAAAACTTGATGTGTCGTTGTGTGGTGTATATTTTTATGATTCAAGTTTTAAATTATATTTTGCCGACTTAACCAAAAACAACACTTTAACGGGCAGTATACCTGGACGGTGGTAGATTCGTGGTAAGTAGGGTGTCGAACACTTGAAGCGAGGTTAAATCTCTCAATTTATTTATATTTTGGTTATCTAATCTAAGTTAATTCTAATCTAAGTCAAACCTATGCTAATCCTATGTTAGTTCTAATCCTAATTCTAACAGGTAAAAAGGGGGGTTTTAGCCTGAGAGACTGGCACGGGTTTGTTTGGTGACTACAATAAATTCAAGACACTTTATCCCACGCAAGAAAATTAACAGAAGATCAAAGAGCGGTCGAGCCTTAAAATAGAAAACTATATTAGCCATCATTAATCTGATTAGAAGTTGGGTTGTTTATTCAGTGCAATGATTACTATCTCGAAGAGGCATATCATTCTTAGACTTAGGCGGTACTTCATCCTAAGACCTAGACACATTAATTTTGTCACAATTAAAGCATCCGCATAAAGCATCCTTATTACCTGATTATAATCTATCTTAGGGATTAAAGCAATGGTGATCTTGTTAATCCCTAGCTCATAGAGACTTTACCCACTTACTGCTTAATGGAAATTTATACTCTAGTAGTCTACTTGTCCAACTATCCAATGGAATCAGAACATTATTTGTTGAATGATCTAGATTTACCTACTAGTCAACATGTTCAATAAACCAAACGCAATTTCCGTTAACTAGTTAAGCCATAAGCGTATCCTTAACATGATTTTAGAAGGACAATATTTGTGATCCTATGATTCTAGATGTATAATTACTATATAGAGAGCTATCTCGGCACCTAGATTACTTGGTCCGTATCACTAGATCTAGTTGAATGATAGGTCGCATACAAAAGCACGTAAACAAGTATATTGAAAAACATAAAAAAGCATGCAACGATAAATTAAAAATCGAGATATAAACAAAACCAAACATTCAGATCTTCATAATAATGGCTAATACCCGAAGGTATTAGCTTTCAAACATCATAATTAATACAAGAGTAATGGCTTAGCCAAGGTAAACTAACCGAGTTAACGAATGATACCAAAAACTGAACGATTACAAAAGTATAAGAAATTACACGTTGTCTCCTATGGATTAGAATGCGTTGCAAGACCTCTTCTGCTCTTTTTCTCCTTTGAAAATCGACTTTTGTGGTTTAGGTATCGAGAATATGATTTAGCACACTTGAAACTCGTTTTTGAGTTTTGTATTTATAAGGTCTAGAGTCGGTGTCGATACGGCGTATCCAAGGTATTAGATATGGCGTATTAGGGTTTCTTGGAGTAAGGGCCACTTTTGATATCTTCCAAAACATTCACATACTATATATTCGATACGGCGTATTGGTCTTCACTGGATATGGCGTATTAAACTTGTTTCCTTTGTGGCCTTTGGTGATTGTAGGCACGGATACGCCATATCTTCCTTGATGGTACGTCGTATTGTTTGTCAGAATAATAATCTTTAAAATATCTTTTGTTTAAGCTCCAGAATGCGTGCCCTTTGCTAATATTCACCAAGTACTCTAGAATTACTGCAATTCTCAAATATAAACGATTAAGTAACAATTCTTTGCAATAATTATACAAAATGGGTTAATTACATGTGATAAATGATGATATAAAATAGACGTTATTTGATATCATCAATGATTAGCAGGGATGCTAAGTCATGGGTGATTTGCATATATTCACTGTCATATTGCACTATTGTCCACTGTTTTGAGATATTGGTATAACTTTTGGTTTAAGGTCAAACCTACGAGCTCACCCAAATTATTGTGATGTTTTTAGTATCATTTTTAGGTGAAGTAAAAGATGAATAGTTTGGTGATATGTGATAGCAGGCTTTGGAGTATCTCGTGTGGATTTTTCATGTGAATCCTTGCTTGTTTATTTATTTGGTTCTTAGTACTTGGAAGTTTTGGTTTAAGTTCGGATTTGGACCCTTGTGTGAGCAATTGGAATTGTAAGAGATTATAGATTTGGTTATGATTTGGGACATCACTCGAGGTTTGTTCGAGGTTGATGGTCTTCATAACACTTGAAGTTTATGCATTGTAGTTTTCTTTATTTTGTATCTTGTGTTATGATTGATCATTATGTTGCATTCTCGAGTTTCCACCATAGTCGGGGTGTGACAAACCATAGCAGCCATAAACAACATAGAGTCAATTTAAACATGAATTAACCGCACAAATTTCCATTTATGCTATGTTGACCCATATGAACATGATATACCCAAGATTATCAAGTTTTATTGTTAAAGCTTATTTTGACACACTTAAACACTCACAAAGTATCATTGTAACAATTTTAACCACAACCCCATAAACTTTGTCAAGTTCTAGACCTTAACCTAAAATTTTGAATTCAAAGAATCACCTAACACACCTTCATATGTTAACCCCAAAAGAAACTGATATACACGAGTGATTAATACCCTATACCCATCAAAACCCCTCAATCAATTTCACAAAACACCACTTTTTAATATGAAGAACCCTAAATCAAGATTTAGGGTTTTTGGTCTAATGAAGTGAGTTATAGGTCAATTCCTTTTGATTAGAGAATATTTAGGGTATAAGAGACACATTTCTAGATTACCTTTAAGATAAACAATCACGAGAAGGTATTGTTCTTGGTGGATTCGAGTTTAAAGTGAGAAAGTGGGTGTTTGGAAGAGTTTGGTTTGTATAAGTAAAATGATGAGGGGGTGGGGTGTTATAAAAAGTCTTTTGACTTTTGAAACTTTCACCCCCTGCACTTTTATATCCTTTTCATATTTCATGAATAAGTTTCCTAAGGCCAAATGTAGTTATACTAACGACACAAATAGTCCCTAAAGTTTTAACTACAACTAGACTAAGCCTTAAGATTTGCTATTTAATCCTTAAAGGCATAAACACATAACATATAAGGCATAAATGTAGTTAAAGTTAATTAACTCCCTAATAAATGTTATTCTGTTATTGTTTAAAACCTTTTTCCCTTTTACTACATGATGATTTTTGAAGAAATTTATTTGACCTTCTCTCCCCCTTAAACAATGACCCGTGTTCTATTGAAAGAGCTGTAGTCGTTGTTTGAGTTATTAAATGCCTTAAAAAATCATTTTCTGATGAGTTACTGAGATGATTAAGTTTATTTTTGAAAATCAACACCTTAAAAAATATAAGATTTCTCTTATTTTGAAAGAATAAGTGCATTGACACATCACTTATTGTATAAAGGAAGCACGGGTTGTGTTGCAAAGTAAACGCAAGCCTTTAAACAAATATGAAGTAATTCATTCCCGAGAAAAATGAATTTCTGTTGTGAGGTCAAGTTTTCTTTTTGTTGAAATATTGCACTTTAAATTGAAGACGGGTTGCTATTTGATTAATAGCAAGCTAAGACATGTTTTGAAAACAATTTGAACTTCTGCTCGAACTTCATTTACAGCCTCGTATCATTATTGAATGACATTTCTAAGGCCGTAAATGTTATCGATTTTCAGAAGACATGTCATGAACATCATATTTTTATATTTTCGGATTTTTTTTATTTTGTATTTTCTTTTTGAAATTTTTTTTATAAAATGAAAAATCTTTTTGGGTTTTTCTGATTTTCTTATATACATATGATACATAGGATATGTGAAGAGTTTACCACCATTACTCTTCCTCTTTGTCTGCCAGCTTTGGCAAAGTCTCAGGAGACATACTTCTCATGCCAAGCTTGTTGATGAGAAAGTCAAGTCGTTCTCGTGCTAAAGGCTTAGTGAAAATGTTTTGCAATATACTCTATGCTGACAAAATACAACTTAACCACCTTGTTCTCCACTTGCTCCTTGATAAAGTGATGTCTGATGTCAATATGCTTGGATCAGAAGTGTTGGACGTTGTTGCAGCATAAAGCAATGGCAATTTTGTTATTGCAGTACAAAGGTATCTTGTTGAACCCAAGGCCATAGTCAGTTAATTGTGATTTCATCCAAAGTATTGGAGCACAACATCCTGACAAGGCAATGTATTTAGCTTCTATACTGGATATGGCGGTGTTCTTCTATTCTTTGACGACCAACTCACTAATCTGCCACCTAATAGTTGCATACTTCCAGACGTACTTTTTCTGGTATCTTGGCAACCCGCATGGTCAGCATCTGCAAAAGCTGTTAGAGCAATGCAAGAATCCTTCGAATACCACCAACCCATATTTATGGTTCCTCTTAGGTATCGAAAGATTCCTTAACCGCATGTAAGTGCTTTTCGATAGATTTTGCTTGATACCGGGCACACATGCACACAACAAATACAAGGTCTGGTCTACTAGATGTTAGATACATAAGAGTGCCAATCATTCCACGATAACGTGTAGGATCAACGGCTTTCCCTTGTGGATCTTCATCTAGTTTGGATTTCTCCACCATTGGAGTATCCATTGGGTCGTAGGTTTCCATACCATATTTTTTAAGTGATTCAAAAGCATATTTGGATTGATTTAAAAAGATACCTCTGGGACTTTATGAAACTTGCAGTCTTAGAAAGAATGATAGTTTGCCCATCATCAACATCTTGAAATTTAAACACATGATTTTAGAAAATGATTCATAAAGATCAGGTTTAGTGGAGGCAAAAATAATATCGTCGACATAAATTTGTACCAGTAGTATGTCTTTGCCTTATCTCCTGATGAATAATGTAGGATCAACGGTGCCTTTTGAGAACTTCTAGGAGAGTAGAAGTGATGAGAGCAAATCATACCAAGCCTGTGGAGCTTGTTTCAAACTATAAAGGACTTTCTTAAGCTTGTACACGTGGTTGGGATTCTCTAGATCTACAAACCCGTCTGGTTGACTAACATAGACTTCCTCACGCAGTATGCCATTCAAGAACGCGGTGTTCATATCCATTTGATAGACGATCATGTTCATATGAGCAACAAATGCAATAAAGATACAGATGGCCTCGATTCGTGTAACTAGAGCAAAAGATTCTTTAAAATCTATGCCTTCTTCCTGACGATATCCCCTCGCTACCAAACGAGCCTTATTTTTCAACACACCTCCCAGTTCGTCTAATTTCACCTTGTATATCTACTTTAAGGTAATAATCATAACATGATCCGGATGAGGTACCAGCTCCCAAACTTCAAGACGTTTAAACTCATTGAGTTCTTCTTGCATGGCTTCAATCCAGCAGGATTCTGTCAATGCTTCTTTATAACTCTTGGGTTCAACGGAAGAAAGAAAGCATCGAAATAACAGAATATGGCTTCATCTTGTAGTTGATGTTGAGTGGAGACCGGTCTATAAGGGTCGCCAATTACATTATCAATCGGGTGATCTTTGGTCTATTTGTTGATGTGTTCGGGTGGTTGGTTGATTGAGTGCACATTGTTTGGAATAACAACCTGAGAAGAGGATTCTTCATAACTTAGTTCTAGAATTAGAAAATCAACATAGGGATTATTATCCATGTGTGCAACTTCAATATCATGGTCAGCTTATTTAACATCGAGAGGAATGACTAGAGATGGTGTTTCTTGATTTGTTTGTGTGGTATATCCTATATCATAACACGGGGTCGATTCTTGGATTTGGCTAGTTTCTAGAGAGAGAAACACTTAAGAGAGAATATCTAGAGAGAGAAAGTGTTTTTCTATGAAAAGGAAATTATGACTAGCTTACCTCTTCCAAAGTTGGAAGAGGCTATATATAGTACTTACAATATACCGGGTATTCGTACCCGACTTAAAACCGAAAAACGTACTATTAACTATTAAACTACGAGCTATAATAAACAGTAAAATACACGGGGTGACCGAGTCTTTTTCTAATATCTAACAATCTCCCCCTAAGGGAGGTCACCCCTGAAAATACCAAACTTTAATCACTTCAGTCTTTAGCTCGTAGACATTTGATATCTTGTACATTTGGGATAGTAATCTTTTGATTCATCTTACGCTTGTCTTTGACTGTGATCTTGAGCTTTCTTGAGATCATCGCCCAAACATAATCTTACATCATCTTGTGATGGATCGCCATCTTGTGCACTTGTGAAGAAATACATGACATCAGAGTTTGCGGAAGCTTTGACACCTTTATGAGGTCTTTCATAACATCATAACAAGTGTAGGTCGTGTCTTGGCATTCGGTTATTTACTTGACATCTCAGGAACTGGGAATTTCCATCTCCATCTCCATCTTTAAGATATCCTGTAATGAAACAGTTAGTAATAAAGAGAAAATTGATTTGAAAAGACAGACTAAGTGTTTCTTATGAAAGAATTTTGTAACACTTCGAGAGTTTTGATTGTTTGTCAAATGATCAATAACCGTCAATTCTTATACTGGAACAAGATTGATTCACACAGAATCGCACCATCGTTTCTTTCCAGTTGTCACAAGATTGATTCTTATAGAATCGCACAAGTCACCTACCTAGAGCTTGTTTGATGTTGGCTCTAGCAGGATTTCCATCTTCATTGTGAAAAACCATCGTTTCACTCGGATGTTCTGGCAATATCACAATGATAATGCGTAGGACTCTTAGGATAGACTTGTTTCCACAGTGTGTGAAAGACAAGAGAATTGGATATGTGTCCTAATGAGATTAATTGACGATCTCTTGGCTCTAGACTCAATAGTGCGTTTTGGTTCTAGTAATCGGAGGCTGGAGCAGACTGCCACCTGTTCAATATCAACTAACTCGGAGTGAGAAAGTCAATAGATAACGTGTTTAGTCTCCGTGAGAAATGAAACAGAAATCTTTTGAAAGATTCTGAGTGGCTAGGGAGGGTTGTGCATTGCATCACTGGGTCCATGATGTCGATCTTCAATGTCAGCAATCATCTTAGTGATTCTGGCAGCATATGAATTGACCCGGTTTCTGCCTAAGTGAATGGAGGGCTTCTTTCTTTACACCCTTTATCTTTACAATTCTTTTTAATTCTTCAACCCCTTCAGTGCTTACCGAGACTTCATGACTAGAACCTTGTTGGGTTTATTCCAGTACTAGCTCCATCTCAGTCGGCACTTTTCCCTTATTCTCACTTTTACTCCTTTTATATGTCATACCTAAGGACTTCTACACTAACTAGTGGATTGTCCCTGGGTAGATCCCTCCGGTTATGGCTGGATCATTGGGAATAGTACCTAACCTTACCAACCTTATAACTCCAATTAAGTAAAATGCATGGTCGGTCTTTTGGTACAGTTCTCCTTTCCATAAAACCAATTGAAAATTCAATTAAGGTACTTATGATATAAATATCAAAGCGTTTAGTACCTCGATTGTTTTTGACATTTTTCAGAAACGCTCCCCCTCAAAATGTGCTTCGGTATTCGAAATTGTTTAGCACGTTTGGGCGGAGTATATGAGTCCTAATAATCACTGTTCTTTATTATACACATATTTTAATCACATTTTCTCCCCTTATCAAAAATTTTAAACCCTTTGACATTTTGGATATCAATTGATTTAAATATGTTATAAAATTTGGGAGAAAAGTGTGGCCTTAATTCGCAAGATAACTAGTATATATTTTCTCCCAGTGGTACTTTGAATCCTCATTGGTCCGCAAAGATCCATATGCATCAGATAAAGTTTTTCTTGAATGGAGTCTTCAGCTTTAGGTTTATGGGAGTGTTTCTTGCTTTTACCAAGAGCACAGACAGAGCACAAGTGATCCTTCTAATACTTTTGGTTTTGGAAGTCCTCGGGCGAGATCTTGTTTGGTAAGAGAAGTGATATAATCAAAGTTTAAATGAGATAATCTTCGATGCCACAACCAAGACTTGGTCTTTGAGACCTTAGACAAGAGACATATAGGAGAGGATAGCAACAAATTTTCCATATAAAAAGTGTATAAGTTTGAACCCCTTGATCCCTTAAGTAGATCAACACCGTCTAAGTCACGAATGAAGCAGGTGTGTTTGCAAAAAGCTACTTCGAGATCGGAATCACAAAATTGTCTCACGGAGAATAAGTTATGTCCTAAACCTTCCACATCGTAAACCTGAGATATTATAACATTTTGCATTTGATAGTCTTCATAACCCATTATCTTATAAATATGATCATTCCCAAATATGACGGTACCAAAAAAATTACTAACGAAGTTGATGAGTTGAGAGTGATTTTCGGTCAAATACTTAGAGCATCTGGAGTCCAAATACCACATAACAATTTGGACAACCTGCAATCGATAAGAAAAGAAGATGGACCCTACAGATCTTGATGCTTTTGGTTTCCTATTGTATACTTTAAGTTCTGGGGATGGTGTGACTATTGTAGTTATAGTGGATTCCTTAAGAGGCACTTCTTTAGTGGAGGTAATCCTAGTTAAAGGGCACCTATTTCCAACTATAGTGAATATTCTTCCAGTGGGTTTCCAACTATATCCAACTTTAGTAAACACCTTACCCGTAGGTTTCCAAACTTTTCTCATTTTATTTCTTTTAGATTCAGATTTAGAACGCACATTCACATAATCAATAAGACACATATCATGATTAGCATCAAACAAATATTTGTTACAAATAGCACAAATAGATCCAAACTTATCATTTCTCATAGAATGCTTAACATGTGCATTACTGATAGGTTCAGAAACAGAATTCGTCTTATTCAAACTAGATTTAACTTTCCTAGGGTGTTCTTCTACTTTATTCTTCTGGTTGCTACTTGGTGGTCGCGAGATCCTATTTTTCTTTGTATTTCCTGAAGGCTTTGATCCGCTAGCACTAGTAGTAGTGTTTACTCCTGTAGAAGTCAACAAAGGCTTGTTAGAATCTTTGGTTCTAAGAGAATCAGTCTGCTTGGGAATGTTGCTTGAAGATGTGACAGGTTCGACAAACCTAACTTTCTTGTCCTTGTTCATTGGTGTGACAGCAACTAATTTCTCACAAGGTTTTGTTAAACTAGGGCATGTCTTAGAGACATAGACTAACAATTCCGAACGTGTTTTGTAAACATGCAAGCAGATTCTAATAGAGGTTTACTAGGATTCTATTTTCTAGCGCGTTCTATAAATCCACGAAGATTGTCAGTATTTTCTACAGTCTTCTCAAGATAAACCTCATGGGCATCCCTTTTGTTCTTAAGTCTATGAGAAATAGGTTCTATGTCTAGCTTGAACATTCTTGGAGCAATAATGGCATTAGGTTTTGAACCGTAGTATTGACAACATTTTTCCCTTTAAGTTTCCTTAATTCATTTTTCAATGCTGCAATAGCAAAAACCTTTTCTTAAAGTTGAGCATTTAAATCCGAATTTTCAACAGACTTTGCATTAATTTGAGCAATTAAATAGGCATAATGTTATTTGGATTGAAAACGTGTCTTTCTAATTGAGTCAAATTGGTCTTTGTAAATTGATTTCAAATGCTCTCGTTCTTTTCTTAAATTTTCATTTTCAAAAAGTAATTTTGCCACACTATGCTCCAACTCAATGTTTATTGTTTCAATCTCATCAATGTCTTTCTTTACATTTTCCACACTATCTTTTCCACTCAAATATTTAATCCTACCCTTTAACTTTTATATGACCGTGTCCTTTTCTTGTGACTGAGCTTTTAGTTCATTTATTTCAAATAATTGATTAAATGTAGGAACATTTTAGTTTTTACGAAAATTTTCCTTTTGAAAAATTTCTTGATTCAGTTGAGTTGTTAATTCTAATGAAATTAAATGCTTTTCAAGTGTTGAGTAACTTTTCAAAAGTTCATCGTAAACATCTTTTTCAATCAAATCTTTCTTTTTGAGAAGCTCGGTCTTAAGTTCCAGACACTTATTGCATTCATCCACACATGACTTATTCACATTAAGAATATCCACAGAATTCACAACAATATGCACAATTTCTTGAGACATGATTTGTTTCAGGAGTTGATCATTATCAATGCGGAGCTGTTTGATTTGAATTTCAAAAGCGTTTTTGTCTACAGAACACTGATCAACAGCCGCTTCCATTTGGTTAAAAACAGTTTGAACTTTAGTAATTTCATCTAAAAGAGTTTTATCAAACGCATTAAATGTATCTTTTAAAAATTTTAAGAATGGAATTATTTCAGTTACAAAACAAGCTTTGGTATGTTCAAAACCCCACGCACCTACTGTTATAGCCTCAGATGTGGTTCTCTTTTTCACGACCTTGTCAAAACTAGCGAGTTGATATTTTAGCTTTTTAAGACTTTCATTTACCAAACTTACCTAGAAGTTACACTAGGCAGCTCAATTCAGTAGGTGTATGTGACTGACGATATGTCCAGGATTATAGTTCAAATATTTTAACCAGAAAGCTTATTCTGCAGACAATTCTTTTTTAGTAACAAAACATTTACCAAAATCTTCTTTTATTTTATTCAATGTTGAATAATCAATTGGAGAAATATTAATTTATTGTTTTATTGAAATTGGATCATTTTGTTTATCAAGCATCTTTGATCGGCTCTCTTTTTCCAAAATCAATGTCTCTTCATCATCAATCACAGACTTCACATCTTGTTCCTTAGCAATAACACTGCCATCATATAATGTTGGTTTAATCCGCTGAGCTTTTCTAAGATGGAACGGATTTTCATAACCAAGAGCGTGTTTGCGAGTATTGTCGTAAAAAACATAAGGTTTCGTTAGCATATGCATTGCTTGCGTAGATCGATACAACTTACAAAGAGTATTTTTCAGTTCTTTATTTTGGTTTTCCAAAACAATTTCCTTATACATGTATTTAGATTCTTTTTCTTTACATTCTGTTTTGAAAATAGTTAATGTTGTTGATAAAGATTCTTTTTCTTTACCTGATTTAAAAGAAGTTTCTTTAAGTAGTATCGATCTCATGTTGAAAAGCCACAAACTTTGCATTTCTATTTCGATTTAAGTCATCCATTTAAGAATCTATTAATTTTTCTCGTTTGTTCAAATCTACATTAACTCTTTGTTCAAAAATGGCAACACGTTCTTTGTATATCTCAAGCTCAGCGGTTAATGATTCATTTACCATTTTATTTGTCTGATTTTTCTTATCTAAATTAGCTACATGATCAGTCAATTGTTCAACCAAAGATAGAACCAATAAATCATTTGGTGCAGAAGAATTAGTATCCTGAATACCCGCATTTTGTGATTCCTGCAGATATTAAGAGTAAGAAATGATATTGCTATCATTGGTTATCTTATTATTTGGGAAATCCATAATATGGGTGTTATTTTTAAATACTGGCGTTCTCAATTGCAGCATCATGGATTCAATCATAAATTTAGATAAGTATCATAGTATGGTACCTCAGAGAGGACATCTGAATCACAGCTTGAAAGATTTTCCATCAGAACCGCTTTAGCCGAGGATATATCATCACAATTCAAGTCGTAGGCATCCAAGTCTTTAGTCTGGAAGGCTGAATTCTGAGGGATTGTCTGCTGAGCAACTTGAACTTCTGCTATTCCAGGGTCTGCTATGAATGCAAGTTGTTCTTCATCCAATATCTGAACAGCTTCTTATGCTTTGACTAACATCAACTTCTCCTTGAAGCACGTAAAAATTCTTGGCCTCTTTTGCTTAGTGCATTGTTTAGCCATGTGCCCTTCCCCTAGACAGTTATAACACTTCATAACCTTTTCTTGATCAACTGCATAGTTTCCCCTTGAGGTTGTAGAAATTCCTCTATTTCCAGTTCCAACAAAACTCTAAATTTGTCTTCCTTGAACTTGTTGAACTGTGACTCTTCCATCTTGAATGGTTGCCTGATTTTTAGGATTAGAAGACGTCAAAGGGTTGATTGTGAGAGGTAGAAACCCTTTATACCAAGACAAATATAGGAAATGCATCGCTTTGTTGATTTGCAGTCAATCAGATCATCTCCTTGCTGAAAATGTTATGAACAAGGAGACAAGAGTCCACAATTCAGCAAATTCAGCTTGAGATAGTTATGGACACTAGCAGAGATATGAATGGGTGTGGAGAAACTAATTGTTGTTGTAGATTAACTAGAGGGTGATGGTGTTGATGATGAATAGGTGCTGCATAAACTGGTGTGAATTGTTGATTTGGTGGATACATTGAAGAACCTGAATGTTGTGGAGACTGAGAGGGATTGTATAGAGTTTGACAGTTGGCTACCATGCAAGAGGATCTGAATATCTTTTACGCATGATACGTACTTCATTAGCATGTCGTTCATGTTATGACGTATGATGCTTATAAACTGAAACATAGATTGGATGGTATACAAACTCTTTGCTAACTTCACATCAGTGACAAACTTGCTCCATTCTGGTGGAAGAGCATTCAAAAACTTAGTATTGACTTGAACTTGCTGCATTGTCATCCTAATAGTATGCATGTCATTGATTAGCTGAGAGAATATCCATTAATACTCATACAATATTTCACCCTGAACATAAGCAAACTTATCAAACAAGTTGTACAATCTGCATTCACATTCTTGGTATGATAATTCAGCACCCTTCATTACCTCTTGATGATTTAAAAGTGCATACATATCGGGTGGAAGAACGTGAAGAATGATATTTGTCGCTTGAACATCACAATCATCTTGAAGTGGTTGTGCTTCAGTGAGTTCAGAGTATTTCTTAGGTCGAGTCTGCCCATTTTCTTCAACAGTTGGGTAGACTAGTTGACCATTGTCGATTGAATCAAGCATCATCCTACCATATTTCTTCCCTTTGATGAATAGACGTATACGACTTGCCCATGAAGCATACATTGACTTTTCAAGCATTGGAGGATGGTTTTCAGCTCCAGCAACAATTATGTGTTCTGCTAAAGTAGTCATCTTGCTTTGATTGAAAAGTGAAATGATTAAATATTGATCGAACATAGCCCTTACTCATGATAAAAGGAGGATTGTGTTTAAGAGATGTTGTTGCCGGTGATTAAGATTGATATTCTACGGGGTTTTACAAATCTTCACTAAACCCGAGAAATCCAAATATTTCATAGGATTTTACAAAGTAAGACAAACCGTAGAAAATAAAATCTTTTTGTGATTGCTATAATGTTTCGCTTAGAATATGAAAGTTGTAATGTTTCGCTTGTAATGTTTCGCTTGGAATATGACAATGTAATGTTTTGCTTGAAATATGAAAATATAGACCTGTTTCGTTGCACAAATTACGCATTTCGATTGAACTAACAACCTGTCATAAATCGCTTTCTAACATAAATCGCTTGCTAACAAAAATCGCGTGTTGACATATTTCGCCTAAAACATATTTCGCTTGACCTAAGAAAAATTAAGCAGAGTTTCATTTTCTAGAAATGACATAAATCACTTGACACATATTTCGCCTGAAACATATTCCGCTTACCTACATAAATCGCTAGCTTCAAACATGTTTCGCTAGCTTCATAAACATGTTTCGCTGGCTTCAAATAAAACGTACTTTTTTAGAAAAAATCACCAAAAACTCACCCTTTTGATGTTTTATTTTGATTTTTTCTTGCACAAGTAGTTATCTTAGACCTAGATCTTGCTTAAAAACATAAAATTTAACACTTTTAAACACAAAAATCCGGGCTTTGATTTTCAAGTGACGAAACCAAAAGACAACTAAAAAACCATGATCTAAACAATATATAAACGCACACAAGCTCACGATATCACCCCATGGTGACTGATACCAATTGTAGATGTATCAAATCATTTAACAAATAAGCAAAAGAAAGTCTAGAAAGAGAAAAGAGGGTTGTAGCACTTAGAGAGAGAAAGGAAGGAAAAGTGTATTATGAAAGAACCAAATGAACAACCAACTCTCCCTAAGGTGTGGAGAGGGGTATTTATAGCTATACTAGGGCTGGTCAACATAAAGGAGTCTTATGTTGACCCGGTTAGCTTGGTAAGTTTCCAAATATTATGCTACGAGCTATTCTATGATATATTGGTAGTGACCGAGTCTTTTCTTGATTTCTAAAACTTGTACTATTGGAAGTTTAAATTTTTATGCTATGGTAGACTTAGGTGCAAGCGTTAATGTCATACCCAATCTATGTTTGAACATTTAAAACTAGCTAACCTTAAGAAAACCGACATGCTAGTTGAAATGGCTGATATGATAAAGAGGGTCCTTATAGGAATAGTAGAGAACGTCCTTGTTAAGATCTAAGTTTTTATTCCCATTAGATTTTGTAGTTATAGATATGTTAAACACAATTAATGAAACCATGATTCTTGAGAGACCATTCCTAGCAACCATTCATGCCGAGATCGATTTCTTCAATAAGGAAATCTCCTTAGGAATCGGGGATGATAGCGTAACTTTAGATATGGATAAGAAAATTCATAATTTTACGACTCTTGTAGGAAAGATTTATATGGTAAACTCAATTCATAATGATGAGTCTTCTACTAGTAGTAATGCACCATCAGATAAGTCCCCACAATTTGAGAAATCTAACAACGTGCATCATGAAAACAACAAAGATAATTATATGCAGGAACGAAGTAACAAGAAGGAAAAGATGCTTGAGCCTGACACGAACACCCTAAGCGCGCATTTCTGCAAACCTATTAAGAAAAATTGCAATGGAATACTCAAGGTTTGGCCCACATGTGACCCAACCAAGAAGTTATGTAACGAGGGGAATGAAATCTATAGGATGGATGAACAAAGAGTTTTGAAATATTGGTATTGCTGCCTTCATGATGATAGTAAAATCATAAAGGGGAGTGGCTTATCATTTCCTGACTTCCTCTTAGTAAGGTACAGGGATACCTAGGGAAATTATTTAATTTAGGACAGTAGGTATGCGGAATGGTGTAGTGAAAATTCTAGCCCAAACACCCCCCTTTTATTTTTTACTTTGGACCAAGAAGATTGCTAACCTAGACCAAAGGACTATCCTTTCAAGGAATGGATATTGACAAAGGTAGGACACATTAACGTAAGTGAACCAGATAAAGAAATCCCTATTAAAATCATGGCTCATTGATTGTTTTCAAGAAGAACTAGTCAAGGACCCCCGATCAAGGAGTTTTGATGACTATAAGTGGATGTTCGATTTAGAAATCGATTAATTAGTTGATGAGTGAATTAGGGATAGGAAAGAAAGGACATATGCTTAATGATATAAGGGAAAATTGCAAGAAAGTTCAGGGGGATAATACATATTGTTGGCACGATCATGGGTTGGAAGAAAATGAAAGACAAGAAAGCGATTTAGACATACAAGAGTATGATCCACTTGAGGTTCATGTAGAAACTTATGAGGTAAAAAGATACTCGTTTAAAAGTGGACATAGTTTCATTTGTGTTACCAAAGAAATAGGAGATACCTTACCATTAGGAAGAGAAACGGATCAAGGTTCAGAGAAATGATCCGAAAAGAAGTGGACACGGGAGAGAAGGTCCAAAGAAAGACGTAGAATGTCTTGAGTCTAACTTAAAGACTCCTTAATAAACAAAAGTGCTTGCTGGGAGACAACCCGTCTTTTATTAATAGAATTCATTTAAATTTCTGCACTTTAGTTAGTTTGTATGTTTCTTACTTAGTTTTGCAGGTTATCGCAGCAAGGAAATGGAATTCGAGGTCACTTTAACTCGTATACATGTGGTAAAAAAGTTTCTGTTTGGGCGTAACCACTTTAGTTACGCCATAAAAAATGTAGTTACGGCATAACCCTTTCCATGGTTACGCCATAACTAGATATAACAAAATTTAAAATTTATTTTTCCACATGGTTACGACGTAACCCATTTCATGATTACGCCGTAACTCCCTCCTACAACCCTTAATTATGTTCGAAACTTTTACAAAACCGTGTATAATTAAATGAACTTTGTAGGCATGTTCCTTGGAAACCCTCACGAGACTTCACTCGTCTACTTGGGTCACCAAGTGGTTTAAAAGGCTTGTTGTATATGCTAAATGCAATCGTGATTCCTATGAATGTGAGTTAGGTTTTCTTGTATATTTTGTTTTGAACATTTAATGCTTTTAGTTTGTTTAGTGATTTCAAGGGATATGAGTTTGCTTAAGATACGCTGGTCAAGAGCTCATCTCTCGCCATTATCATTCTAAGTACAAAGCAATGCTCAGGGGAGTCTCTCGTTCTAATTCTACACTTATTTTCAAATTTTCATTTCCTTAAATGAACAATAGGGATATTGTACAAACCAAGTGGGAGGAGGGGAGTAGAATTACCACTTGATCTATATTTGCTTTCAATTTTGTAGTTTTCTTTGAAAAATTATGCCAAATTTAAAAAAAATTGACATGTTTTTCTTACTAAATTAGAATAAATCTTTGTCGGGCGCACTATTACCCTTTATTCCAATTAGTGAGGTTAAGCCTAATAATTCTATTTTCATCTATTATACAAAAATCTACCAAAAAATTGAGTGTGCCGGTAGTATTGTAGACTTTAGAACTTAGCAAGTACATCATTTCGAGACCTAATTGATTAGCAGGAATAGACCGTTCAAGAAGGATTACACCAAAAACAGCATATATGTATATTTATCGATTTGTTACACTGACTTTGTCGCGATACCTCCTTGTTGATTCCCTAGATACCTTGTTTGAGTCCAATCTTGTTTTGAACCCTTTATGTTAATGTTTCGTTACACCATTTTGCCTTAGCCAACCCTGTAGTCTATATTTTCTTTGTGTTGAAGTCTCTGGCTACTTATGTCCATGGTTTGGGGAAATAAGCACGAAAATTTTATGCGTTCGTGGAAGACCGTCCTACATATTTAATGCGCTGCAATGAAACACCCCCAAATTGGGTCGCAGCGGAATAAGGGTCCGGGGCGTGTTACTTCATATATCAATAACACAAGATATATATAGAACAACCAAAAAGTCATTTAAAACTGACACATTGGATTTAACAAAGTATTTGTTACATAAGCCTGAAGCTTCACTTGTTCAAAATACAAAGATTTCTAGCCCATAATAGATATACAAAATGTAATGCGACAAAATCTTTAATGCATGGTATTCAAATCAAAACCACCAATGTATCCCTTGCACCTCGTGCTTATTGACCTCCTGAAAAATATTGCTTTAAAATGTCAACAATAATGTTGGTGAATTCATAGGTTTGATAAATCGTATATTGTAGGACCACGAGATTTCCCAAGTGTATGATAATGCAACAGATGCATACATTATATAAATGTAATTACGTTGCCCTAAGCTCATGACACTGAAGCTCGACATAAATGAATACCATATAAATGGCATACATTGTCCGTGATGATGTTCTAACCCGCAACATCCTATATTCGACATGGTATACGTTTGTTTGCCCAGTGATAGCTAATCACCCGAATGGGGATGTCAATCCCAATAGATCTATTCATAACATTCTCGCTCATAATCTAGTAACTGACAGTTCATGATAATGAGCTCAACTAGGGTTATCGCTACTTAGGCAACACGTAATCATAATAT